>JACMIJ010001808.1:0-11186 GCA_014805365.1 Koerneria luziae
CAGCTGTTCGCATGTTCGTAATAACCTCCGCTCCGCTGTCTTTCTTCCGCCGTCGAGCGCAATTGTGTTTGGGTGGAGAAATAATCATATATTCCTACACATCCTTCCACGCAGTTGCCATGATGTTCGCTTATTAAAACGATTAAGAGTGGCCGGAAACCGTGAACTGTTGGAGACAAAAAACCCTATTTACTTATGTAGTTGGCCCCCTCACAGAAGTTGCGGGTCTCCTATACACACAATTCTGCTAGCACAAAACAACGGTTGCTGGCCTCCTTTAATGTCCGCACTGTGACCAATCACACTTTTTTAGACATCCTGTGAAATGTTTCCACGGAAATTTGGAACTCCTGGGGTGCTTAGAGTACAAAATTTTCGACATCCTGTACGTTAGTCATAAGTCTGGAATGTGTCTGATTAAAACGAGTATGTATTGCACTATTTATGATAGATCTTTACAATAATTGACTAGCAAAGGCAACCGCACTTATGGAAGTTATCCAGAGATGAGTGGGAATTCCAAGAAATATGTCTGGTAGTGACAGATTGGGCGACAACATCGAGTGCAATTGCTCCATTGGGAACTCAGGACCTTATGTTACCCATATGTATCTTAATTATTCTACGGAAAGAGTAGGAGTTATGAATTCTTTGCAGGAATTTCCTTTCCTATTTGCATCGGAAACAGATGATGAGCTATACCTTAGACATGTGCGATCAGATACGGTATATACGTTTAGCTTACGTTACTTTACTTTACCTTATACATCAGACATGCTGCTTCGATGTGTTTGCCCTTCGTTCTGCTGTTTCTTACTTCCATTTCGTTACTGCCCCATTTGTAACCCAATCTGAACGCATTCTCTACACAATACGAACGGGTGCTGGCGGTGCATTTCTGAGAATGTTCTTACCTTACCGTATGCCCAACACAATTCCGCCCTTTCATTGTTAATACATTCGTTAACGAAACTTGTAACACCGTTGTATATATCTTACTTATGTACTTACTTTTATCAAGCGCATTTTCTTATCGCAGCAATCTCAAAGGGTTTATCCATAGTCTCAAAAGACAGGGGATTCCTGGATACAGGAAGTGAAGTAATCCCAGCCTCACCAATATGTACATGTGTGCCCAATCTCCCTTAAAAAAAACTTATCCTTTGTAAGATTCCCACTTTAATCTTGGCATCAACAACTGTTTTGCGTGCATGACTTGACTCATTATGGCTTAACTCGCGACTCCAACGAGTTACTGGATCCTGAATGATCGCCTTTCAGTGCATGAGTGCCGGAGGAGGATGATCTTCCTGTTGCTCGGCTTCATTACACCGGCGATTCTGTGCACGATCTTCGGCATCATCGCATGTCTGAGACGGACGTCGTTCGTCGCCGCCGAGGACGTCGAGGAGGGCAAGGAGTACGAACTGCTCGACGGCAATACGCACTTGAGGTATCCATTGCTATGCCTGATGCACCTTCTGCTTCGATATATTATCGCTTAATGCAAATTGAGCAACGCTCAGGTTATCATATGCTGATTAACTGATATCGTAAACTGTAAAACTTCCGGTTTCGCAGCCATAAGTTCCAAACATAGTGTCTCATTCACACAGTTAACCCTTAGCGTATTCTTTTGACGATTGCGAAGTTGATTAGAGCTGCAAGTATTGGGAGCCGCCAGTACTGACCATTTCAAGCATTCGGACAATCTGCAATAACTGGGAACATCAGGTGGTGAGTACCGTAGGCTATGAAAATCACAAGTTTAGAGAACCAAAAACCTTTAAGCCCCAAGAGCTTGAGATAGAGAAATGATTACACGTACAATCTGCAACCCACGCAAGCCATATTGCCCTCTGCCGGGAGAATCCCGTTCTCTGGCCACTGGTCAATTCATTGCGCAAACGCGGGCGTTGGCCGAGCGAACGCATATTGCTCTCTTGAGAATATATGAGGAGTGTTCTTCATCGGGGCAAACTCGCAACTATGACAAGTGCGGACTTGCGTTTCGGGAACAGCACATCAGTTGGAAAAGTTGCGCACATATTGGAACTTGAAAAGGGACTGGAATGAAGTGACAGCACCTTTGGAATATCTGACCCTGTTATGTATAGATTTCGGATTGTTGCTAAACATGAAGATTTCAGGCATTCCATAATTGAAGTTCAAAGTCTACTAAAACGGGTCGGTGGTTCGAATTATTTGAATACTTTCTGTATCTCTTGAGTAGGCTACGACACATGGCTACGTTAAGCACATGGTAGCGCATTGTTGATGTCGGTTTAGCTTGGTTCGGGGAAGGCAATTGGTAGTGATAGTATCAGGAAGAGTATTCTGTCAGTGTGAATGACTGGTTAGTTTCGGGGGACTCCCCGCAGGCGAAATGCCTTGAACATGTTTGACTTTGCATTTGCCTCTGATATTGGTTTATGTACGGTTGATAATAATCCGGTGCCCAGTTTAAGGCTGGATCCGAACGTGGACGTCCGCATCTGTCGCGGTGACGGTCCGACGAGCTACCAGAACGCGCTGTACGTCCGCGATCACCTACCGCCGAGCTACTCGGAAACGATCGGACTCTCCGATCACACTAAGAATCCGAACTGGTTTGTCAGATTCGAATTTTGAAGAAGAAGAAGAATCAAGACACTTTTCTCTGCCTGTGTTTTATCTTTCTAATACATATACATAATGCTCGTGGTGAAACGTGAGCAAATATTGCATTGTCAATTTGTTTGGTCTTTGAAACCTAGGCAGACGTCCAGTTGAGGTCTATGCCACATAAGAACCAGTAGAATTGTTATCCACAATCAGAGAATGCAATGGGTAACTAGTGATTAGTACTTACAAGTTGGTTTTGCTACTTCGTTGTGAACCATCCCCACAGGCTAAATGCCTTGAATACACTAGAACTTTGTTTTTTTGCTTTGTTTTGTGGGCAGTAAGGTCATATGAGCGAGAAAAAGGCTGTCAGACCATAGTGACTTGCATAAGCTTTATGATAACGCTTACACAATCACTTGTCTAACGATTACAGTAAGAACAACAACAACAGTTGATTTCAGGAATGCTCCTCCTCCCGTCCCTCCAAATCAACCTCGGGTGCGCTCCGATCCAGCAGTGAAGGTCGTACCTTACGCGGTCTACTAGTAGTTGTTTCCGGACAAAACCATAAATCGTCTCTTGAGCACAAAGGCCTAACTTATACCTTAAGCTAAACAGTAACTGAGTTTCAGCACTAATCTCAAATTCTTCATGTAGAGACCAAAAACCAAAATTTCATTGATTACTTCTTGTTGATTGGAAGAAATTTGAGCTTGTGAGCAAATTATTTGTGCGATTTAGAGTTCGCTTCGTTGTTGTGTGTTTATCCCAAATGCTTCAACACCTTATTGTTGATATCAATGCCTTATTGTTAGCTTTGATCAAATTCTTATTGTTAGCGTATCATCACAGTTGACTGACTTCAATATACTCGGTATCACGTTACAGTACCCTTGATCAAACTGTTAGTATAACTCCAATTATTATATTTTTACAGTTCATTGAATATTCCCGGTTTCTTGATGTCACAGTAATCGCCCATTGTCGTTCCGTTTATCCAGTGTGTCTCACACGCTTGTTTGTATTTGTCCAATTGTTTTTCTAAGCTTGTATTATGTAAACAACAAACTATTGTAATACCAACTCCGTTTTGTGCAAATATCCGACTTTTTCTATGAAATCAAATCCTATTATCATGATCTTACCTAAATATACTAATTTGCCGTGGTTTCTCAAAATTTATTTCGCAGATCAAAGCCCTGCTCTACAATCCCTTGAAAATGCTATGATCACCAAAGAAAACCGAATACGTTTGCAATACTTTAATACTTAAAACTTTAAATACTTAATTTAATACTTAATACCTAGATTCCCAAATATTATCACATCTTCCCATTTTACCTTCAAACATCCTTACCAAAATCACATTTCGGTGAATTCAATGTAGCTCAATTTTCATGAAATTTATTGTATTATTGGTCAACGTGCAAAAAATGTAACACAAATAAATATTTGATATATAATTTGCATGCACAAGAAATGTTCTTGACCATAATAACATGCTAGTCGTATTGTACGTCGGCTTAAACAGTAACATGAACATGATTTATTCGGTGTCAGTAGTCCTCTGCATAGGTGTTGTTGAAGATGTTGGCTGAGGACTCAATGAGCAGTCCCTTGGTCGACTTACCATATCCATTCATTACCGCTCGTCTCAAAACTACGATGGGTACCAGCAGGCCTAAAGATAGGATTTCGTTAGAATGATCAAACCTTTGGTGGAACCATCGATCTTTCGCCAAGCTTCTACAGTCTGGATGGTGGTGTTGCAAACACATGCAGGACAAGTAAAGTTTATGAGCAAGTGACGATTACATTACACCATTCATCATATATTCCTTGGGCGGATTTGCATACGAAGTGTGATGCTTTGTATCGTGCCAAAGTCCATAGTTGCATGCAACGGTATGCAATAGTTGTTTATACCAAACCCCAAAAAACGTCCACCAAGGTCCATTCAACTGCTTTGGCATCATGTTGCAGAGATTTTGGTAAGACCATCGAACAATCATATTAGTAAGTGCATATGTGCTAACAACGAATATGTTTTCCTCAGCATATTTCATACCACTTATTGATAACTAATTGTATGCCTGAAATAACCCGCATTTCTGTTGTAGTGTCTAAGACTCTCATTATCGCCGAGTTATCTTCAAGAAATATGCGATCTTTTTTGCGTTTTCACACTCTCTAGAAGAGAAGAGTTCTAAAAACTCCAAATTTCCTGCTGATTAGTTCCGTGCTCACACTTCTCTTTTCATCTATGCGACACATCAAACTAAAAGTAGCTCATAGGGGGCCAAACCGTGAGTCCTCGGAGGCAAAAAGCACAATTTCCTTATATAGTTGCCCCACTCACAGAAGTTGCGGATCTCTTATACACGCAATTCTGCTAACACAAAACAACGTTTTCTGTCCTCCTTTAACAAAAAGATAGAGGTCGATATGGTGGTGGTTTGTTTGGCATCAGTGGCCAACTTCAAAGATGTTGTAGAAGATGTTGGCTGCCGATGCGCGAAGTGGTCGATCCACGCGATTCCCGGGATGTTCCTGTGTCATCGTACCGTTTGTCCTCTCGCCCGTTTGCTATTATGGATGCCAGCAACAACGGCTTCTACCATTGGTGTCGATGTTATTGGCGCTTACTCATCTCTTCCTGTAGCAATCTTCAAAATAACCACGATTAGATCAAGCATTTGTACAGTACATATCTTTTATCACGCTAAATAGACAGATTGTGCCTTTCCTTGACAGCATGAAGGAGAAATAATTAAGCCACCCGTACCCAGGGGGTTAAGCACTGAGGGTAGTCTTGAGCGCAGGGTAACCACAACATCAATCTTCCCCGGTGTCCGCGCAACACTGTCGGTAGTGTTGCCGAGTCAACTCGGGGCGGTCCACTGGGTACCCAGGCTAGGGCTTGCCCTATCTAGTCGGGAAGCACCGGCCCTGCGAATGCGGGAATGGTCTAAGGAAGAAGAGGAATATCAAGGAGAAACACATTTGTGTGTTTGTTGACATGTATGCGTAACGAGCAAAGAAGAAGACGAAGTACTAGTGTTGCGACGAATAATGGAAAGATTGCCCAAGTGTATATGCGAGTACGGTAGTTAGTTACGCGGTATTCACGAGCGCAACATAGCGATTACGCACTCGGATGCGTTAGCCGCATGAATAGAATGATGAATGGCCATTTCAATAATACTCGCTCGATACACTTGCTGCAAATCTGTACTCATTCGAATGTGTGAAAAGCGTACACGTAAAGCCGACGTAATCAAAGCAGTACTTCATAGCTTATATTGGCCTGCTATTGAAAGTGGCAAAGTAAGTGCTCAATAGGCGGTCGATTATAGAACATATAGTACGCAAAGGCGTTTCGGACAAAAATCATCTCTAGTCATCATCATCAACAAATGTCATCATCATACCTTTCAATCGAATGCTTAGTCGCCAACACTATGCGCAGCCCACTCACGTAATCTGTTTTACAACTGTTCTGCGTACAACTAATTAAGCTACTATTATAATTATAAGTCAGGTTTACACAAATATAATACTTTATTGTCACTCTGCTCGTAGCCAAGTCTTATTGTTATGGGTCTTCCCTATCTCTATTGCATCTCCAGATGCCATAATGCTGCCATATTTCACTACTATTCAATAACTACTTCTTGTGAAGCTGCTAGGTACATATGTGTGCAACGTGAATGTATCTTTTGTTATTATTTTGTGCAATCTATCTATGTCTTAAATGAATGTACATGTTCCTTTTGTGTCGGGTATAACACTCATTAAGGGTGAAGTTCTCGATCAGTGATGTGCTTTCAATGAATACAAAAAATGTTTCTTGATACTCTTTTGACAGCATGACAAATTTTTGACAGTTTTTAACACTTCACATACGCATACGCTCTCTAAGTCTGTTCTGCTACGTACAACACACTTCCTCGTTTGCCTTGCATGCGCAAGACTTTGTTTTCGGTACAAGCTTGGTACACTCACACCTCCACTATCGACATTTGCTCAATCACAAAAACAAAACGTATTCCAGTAAACGGACAATTTTTACCCGGCTACAAACGTTGTTATTTGCCAATGGCATTTCGCTTGTGTTGACCAATTTGTAGGAATGCTACGGTATCCCATGTTGCTCTCTGCACCTCAAAGAGGATTGCCATTATAAGCATTATATTCCTTGATTAAAGTTGCGCTAGTACTGTGTAGGCTGTTATAACTGAGATGGCCTGGTTATGTTGCATCACGAACTTTTGACACACTGTACAGTAAAACGCATATGCAATTGATCCCTCCCCATCCCTCTTTTCGTTCTGTACAAGTTGGATACGAACAATTTTGCTCAAGTATTCAAAGTTTCCGTGACTCATTGCTGTTTCCAAGTTTGTGCAGCTACCACTAACTGCAAAAATTATGTATTGATCCGTTATGTATACAGAATATTGCCAGGAATCAAAGTAATACGAGACTTAGCGAAAGATGTCTTGCCAATTGTTGACCATTTGTTTAATGCTTTCGTGATCAGTAGAACATTAGAAATTTGAATCTGACCAGGGTAATGCCTATTGTGTGTCAGTACACGTGGCCATTGGGCATTCATGTGTGAGTGCGTGTCCTCAACTTGTAGCCAATTGTAAGCTGCACTTGTGCACTTGTGGCACCCATTGCAGCACACTTTGAAAGAATGGCAGCTTTTTCGTTTATCTTTATAGGGAGCACTCCAAAATTGAGAATTAATTGCGAAATAATGCCCATAAGATCTCAACAGAATCGGTGCCAGTTCGTCTCCCTTGTACAAACTGACAGAAAAGAAATCTTTTATGTCGAGGGATTCATTTATTGTTAATCGCTGCAGTGTTATAAACCTGTTCTCCTGTTAACTGGATGATGCTCATTGTCAGCATAGAGTTTTAACACGAAAGTAAAGGAGCGTTTCAAGCACCCAGGCTCGTTTGTGGAATACCTTTCTCCTACTTAAACGGGGCCGGAAACCGGGAATCTTCGGATGCAAGAACGGATATTTCCTTATATACTTGCGCCGCTCACAGAAGTTGCGGGTCTCTTATACACGCAGTTCTGCTTTAAAAAACGGTTTCTGGCCTCCTTTAAGCATGTAGGTGATTCTGGCTGGTTCACCGTGTGTTCTGTGTCTTCTTCTTCTTATTCTTTCGTACACGGAAGCAGGCAGAAGGCAGTCCACGGCAGCCTGCAACAGCAGTCCGGCCCGGCCAGGCATCGGCCGCGTCGCGGTCGCCCTGGGCAACGGAGGCTGGCTCGCGCGCGCGAGAGAAACAACACCGGACGGACGGACGGAAACCGCCGAGTGTTTATGTGCGTGCATGTGTGTTTCGTGCTTGCTGCCAATGACCACACCAGGTTTTCCCTCGTTTCTTGGCAAAATGCCAAAAGTTGATCGGGTTGCGTGACTGAGATTTCCGTGTTTGGCATATATGTGTTCCTTCACCTTTTCATGTATGTAAAGTGCTGCATAAGGTTACTTAGATTGTTTTTCGTGCTGTTTCCATTGAAAAGGTGTTTTGCAGCTTCAACAGTTGTTTTTTTGTTAATGGTGTGAACCATAGTACTGAGTAAGTTACCAATGAACACAAAATGTGAACAGCTTTTTGTTCTCAAGTGCGCCTTGTCTGCGGTCATTAGTGTCGAATGTCGCTCTGATGTTGCTAATAAGAGTAAGATGCGATTATGCTAATGAGGTGCAGGTGTGACGCGGATGTTCGCTACGCGTTACGCATGCGTCATCGCGTGCGTCTTTTGGCAGTGCACATGAAGAATGTTGAAAAAGATGTTCGCAGTATGATGAATTTGTTGTTTCTTGCTGTCTCTGAAATTCGATGATAGCTGCCTCGAACGCGAGCATCCAATGAGAGCTGACGATGACAAATGGGACTGCACCATAGACATACACACTTGACTTTGCACACAAACTGTAACTATTAACGTAAGCTAAGGAGTAACTATGTTTGTAAACGTCAGGCTGTGCTTAAGAAATACGGCAAAAACAAAAACAAATTTTAAAAAAATGGAAGTGTTACTAACATTCTAATAACCCCCGTTGAAGAGTATCTCTTATTATCGATACAATTATATTATTTGTTGTCACTGATAGAAGCATAAGGCTGTGCCTGCCGATTTCGGTGGTCCCTTTTGCACATCTGAAAAAGCCTCTGTCAGCCATTTCATCGCTTTCATGGAAACAGTGCGCACGCACAACACACGAGCAAGTAGTGCACAACAATTGATACATGGTGTGATAATGTTGGCAGTCTGAGTGTCTAAGAGGTACACTGTTGTGATATGTAGCTTGTTCATCATTTGAAATTTGAAAATTGTATGCCTCCAAGGCTGTGCGCTTGATGTATGTTGCGGTGATTGGCTTGTCATCCAATGATTGTGATACTTAGATGTTTTGTATTAGCATATATATTTAGACTACGAAATGTACAGAACTAGAGAGTATGCTTGGCAATTCATGCCACATTAAAGTGTTCGGCAACTGTAAACACTTTGCGACTATTACCATAACTTCCATGTATATACTTCTTTTCTATACTTCTCCCAATTACGATTTTCTTTGAAAACTTAGTTTTGCGCTAAGATATGGACGGATTGGGATACCCAACTTCTCTCCGTAGAAATATCCCATTGTCGCTGTGCATCCAAATCTTACTGTTATAGTATTTCTTCACTAGAGGTACTCATTATCACGTGAATCTACACTAAGAGTCGGATATTTGTTCAGATTGGTGGTATTAATTCGCCTTGTTCGGGTTTGTCTGAGCTCAGAAATGTGCCTTGATTTCGAAACAATGAGACATTTTCAGTGCTTGGCGTGAGAGCGGTTGCCGGGTGTGCGGTGTTGAGGATGTTGTGCCGTCCACTGCTGCTGCTCTTCGGTTATGCCTCACTGGTCGATTCGAAACATTCTCAGGGACGCATCATGTCGGATGAAGTAAGTATCACGTTATCATTTTGTGTATAACAAGTTCGATTGTTCGGACTGACAACCAGCAACTGGCCGTGAAGAAGGAAATTTTTCTACGGGTTGTGCAAACTAACTAAGGTGTTCAGTTATGTGTTTCTGGTGATGGTAGAATGTTAAAAAACCTAATTTCGAACAGAACAATTCACTAACCAAACCAAACTCGGACGCCCTTGATGTTATGGCCAAGCGCACATAGTGGTGCCTCAATGCCTGGGTATCGCGATCAAAGGGTGACTTGTATCAAGCCTATCAACCCCGACAAGGGACTCATTGTGTGACAGTACATAAATACAGTATGTACAGTGCCATATACAGTTGGGACCTTCCGCGGGTAATCGGACGTATGTCGAAATAAGGCTAATAATGATGTTCAACACCTTTTCTCTGGTGTGTTGTGTATTTGACGAACGAATATGCAGAATAAACCAAACCAAGAGCAATAACAATTTACTCGGCTCATAGTCAACAATATTTTTCGGTCATATAAATAAACAGTCCAATACAAATAGATTTGAGGAAACGTCACGGTTAACTTGGGAGCACCAGTAGGTTTTCAATCGTTTCAAGTCATTTCAAGTTTCCAATCATATAGCTATCTAGACTTGAAATATATAAAGCATATATATATTTCAAGTCTAGGTAGCTATACTTTGCCTTACTCCGTCGGACAATTTT
This sequence comes from Koerneria luziae, assembly GCA_014805365.1. Lineage (NCBI taxonomy): Eukaryota > Metazoa > Nematoda > Chromadorea > Rhabditida > Neodiplogasteridae > Koerneria > Koerneria luziae. The sequence goes on from JACMIJ010001808.1 coordinate 10,304, forward strand.
TTGAGCGTGATGTTAACAGTTTTCTTGGGGACAAGCAAATCAATGCTATGTTTCCCATGAAACGCTTCTTGTTCAGCTCTTCTGCTGAAAAGGCTTCACATGGGCATTGTAGGATTTCACTAGAGCGGAATGGGTAGCTTTCATATAGCTTCATACAAGTTCAGACAGCATTACGAACATATATATAATAAACTCCAAAGCTTTACTAATCGTAATTGTGCTTAGCTCATCAGTGATCGTACTCTGCAAACCTGTTGTTCTGTCTCCGAGCTAAATTTACCTCTTCCAATTTAGCGTTAATTAGCTTTTGTTGTTTATGATCATGTAAGGTCAGGCAACATTGTTCTGTTGGGCAACAGTTAGAGAACCAATTTAAGGGGAAAATGAGTGTTATACACACTGAAGCACTAATGAGTGTTTAGTTAAGTGCAAGGTCAAACCTCCAAGAGCCAATAAAAGAGGTTGGAGCAAGACAATTTTTCAAAAGTGCATAAAAGTACAAACTCGTCGAGAAGTTTTAGCTAATCATTTTAACAGTTGCCTAAGGGAGACCAAACGCCGTATATTCGAGAGACAAAAATACAATTTCATTATAATGCTGTCCTGTTTCAGGAGTCTTCGACATTACAGAGAACAACAGTTTCACAGCTGCTTTAACATAGCTCTGCAAGCAACCTGAGAAGGCATGCTCTGCTCTAGAAAAGAGATGCGCGTGCGCTTAGCTAAAGCGTTTTCAGAGATCAGTCCATTTCCGGTCACACTTTCGGTTCCCAGAGGCAGTGCTAACTGCGAATTTTCCCCCGGGTGTGTGCTTGTGTCGTAGTTGTGCTAACAGTTGGCGTCGTTTAGCTGTATTTCCGTGAGGTGAAATCGTTTTTTCCCG
>JACMIJ010001809.1:0-11180 GCA_014805365.1 Koerneria luziae
TTTATTCTACTAATTGTAAGCTTTCAGATGACTATACATTGTCCACGTATGAACGAAAATGAAAAAGTTGGTTTTTTTCAAACCCATGTGGACAAAAATGGCGCCACGCATTTCCTATTTCCTTGCTACCACACCTATGCCTGCCACAGGAGATTCATATTCCGTTGTTTATTTGCTTACATACGGGTAAAATCTAGCACAGTGAGCAACTATAGCCTGATGTACCACATTTTCTTGCTCTAAAACCAAAACCAACAAAGGCAGTAAACTGTTGTTATACAATGATGATCTGGAGGTCTTGAGCTTTCGATTTCCGACTTTACTGCCTCTTCAGCTTTTCTAGGAAGCGCTACACAAAAACATGGTTTGACACACGTTTGGTGCGCCGGCGCCCTCAAATAAAATCTCCCGAATCTGGGATTTTGCAAATGTTCTCAAACAGTTGTCCTTCAGCTATGGTAAAAATTTGAACGATTTTAAAAACCATGGATTTTTGACTGTTCCGCCGCCATGTACGCTCTACGAATGAGTGTCTCATAAAAGAGGAGGTGAGAGGAGAAAAGGAAACTCGCATTCGAAAAAGCTACATTACCTTGTGCTTTGAATATTCGAATCATTGCTGAAACAATGTATACTTGTGCGGGGTGTCGTTGCGGAGAACACTCAATTTTCTCGAGCCAGCCCCAATTGAGCTGGATTGGGCAGAAAGAGGAGAGGACGGAGTCGACATCGGAACTTGGCTCCATCGCGTACCCTGGCTCCGCCTCACCTCCCGCTGTGACCGGAACTTTGCTCCTACAGCCGTTGGGGATAATGGGAGCAAGTAATTCCCGGGCAAGTGACGTAAGTTGAGTGAAATACGATGCTTGTTGGTTAAGAAGCACTGTGGATAAAACGTTAAATTGGGCTTGCTGGTTGGCCTCAAGCTGAGTCCTCCATTCCTCAAACAGGGAATTGAGATCGACATTTTTGGAAGGCATGCAGGTAAGTAAAGGTAGTTGAAGGGAAGAAATAGAGAGGAAAAGGAAAAAAGGAGAACGCGAAATGCGAAGAATATAAGAAAAAATAGAGAGAATTGAAGAGCGCTTGATAGGTCATGCCAGTCAACACGAGGCCGGAGTCGGATCCTGTATTGCGACAGACAGTCGGATATTTGTACAGAACAGAGTCAAGTATTCCAATAGTAGATGCAATTGTTATTTTCATGTGAACTACCTTTGCCTATCGGAGCACAGCAAACGCCTCAGTGAGCCCGAGGCATGTGAGTAGGAGTATAAGACGCTACTCACAACAAGCGTTCTTCCAGCCTCATTTTTTACTTTCTTCTTGTTAATGTACCCCAAAACAAAGGTGCTTAGCGGTTGTTATGAGAGTTGGTGACGTGGACAAAGAGCTCTTCAACCATTACGAAAGATGATTGGATGAATTTCCAAAGATGGCCAATTCCTTACATACTTGCCGCGCTCGCAGAAGATCTCTTTTGCTAAAACAAAACAACGGTTTCGCAGCTCCTATGAGCGTGCACGATTGTGAAAAAAATTTTTTCACTCTTACGGTGGCAACGTGTATGCATTGTTTCGAGTGTCACCGATTTTATTATTCCAACAATTATTGTTGGAATAATTATAACTTCTTCTTTCTTTCACTCCTTCCTATCAAGCAAGCACAGCCGGAATGCTTTCACAACTGTCGTCTCAGATCGTAAGACGCCCATAATCCTGAAATGGCGTTATCAAAAGCATGCGTTCCGGAAATGTGTGTGACACACAGCCACTCAAGGTGAAATGCAAAAAAAGTGCAACCATGCAACAGAATTGACACTCAAAAAGCGAACATTTTCTAAATTATTTTCCGATGCTATGGATTTATTTTTCTTTCATTTTTATTTATTCTTATTGTGAAGCTGCTATGCCAAAGTGCTTAAAGGAGCCAGAAACTGTGAATCCTCGGTGACAAAAAGCACCATTTCCCTATATAGTTGCCCCCCTCACAGAAGTTGCGGGTCTCTTATACACACAGTTTTGCTAAGACAAAACAACGGTTTCTGGCCTCCTTTAAAGAAGGTGTAAACCCACTTTTTAAAGTACTATGTCCCCGTTTGTTTCTTTAAAGAAGGAGTGAACGCACTTTTTTCTCACTATGCCCGAATCTTTAATTTGCTGTAAAACAAGAATAAAGAGGGCATATATATATATTCTTTATTCGTTGCCGAACATGGTACAACATACGAGGCCCGAGGCACTTATCATATGAGGTTATCTTAACAAAGAGGAGGGAATGAGAGTATGATGAGGGATAGTGAGTATTGAGGAGTGGAAATGAGCGATTGTGAGAGGGTTGAAACAAGCAGAAGGCAAAGTATTCCATAGTGAAACACAGCGATGGGGGAACATACTTGAGATAAGGGATGATGTGGGACGGAGAAGAGGGCGGATGCGGAATGGATGACCACGGGTTACTGTGATATAATAGTTACATATAATAGTTACATGCTATTTTTAGATGACTTTCTGTCTCACAAAACACTCAATTGACATTTATAACACTAAACAGGCTACAGAAGTGTCAACCACACCTTGACGAAGCCATGGTTAACGGGGACATAGTACTTTAAAAATTTACACCTTCTTTAAATCTTGCACCCCCGAATCCGAGCGATCCGTTACTCTTTTGGTAGTCCGAAAAACATACATTCAGTGTCATTTTTTTTGCATTAAAATTTTTTTTACGAACTAAAATGATTTAATTGACAATCGCCTGCTTTTTGCGCACGTTTGTAGCAATTTTTATTTTTTTCACAACATCACATTTTTATAAGTCATCAAACTTTCAGTTGCGATTTTCGGCATTTCATGAGGCCCTGGTAGCTTTGCTTTATATACATACCATTCGAAAGAGGATGAAATTCTGCTCCAGGAAAAGCGCGCCAGAGCTGATATCAAGGAAGCCATTTTTTGGTGCAAAGGAATATGTTAGATCCAAAGACGTGATTTTGCGAATATTTAATTTTAAAAAAAACTTTTCTCTATGGGGGGGGGTCAAAATGATGGAAGTACAAATAAAATATTGCAGTGGCCAGTTAGGCAAGTGACATTTAAATACCGAACCCCTCGGTACTCTAGACTTTGCAACATCTTGTTTTATGCTACTCAGTTATACCACGGATGATTATCACTTGCTCCAAAAATTGTTGTTGTTGTTGTTTAAAATTTTTAAAAATCCTGAAATAATTGTTAGAAACAGCAGAAAGTGAAAACGGAGGAGGTGCCGGTAGCATTAGTTGTTATTGTTAGCATTAATTGTTAGACAGGTGAAAACCACTGATTGGCTGTAGATGGAGTCTAGCCAATCCGAAAAGGGGCGTGGCCAGGATTCCACACAGTGGACTAGAGCCCAATCTAACGCGAAAACAGGTAGTCTGGAAGGTTAGTTTTCGTAGAGTGGACTCCCTCCAAAACCCTTAATTTGACGTGCACATGAAAGAGCAGAAGCACTACGTTTGAATATGTAATTGTGGATTACATTTTTTTACAACATAGAATATCTCAACATGACGTATGTTTTTTTATATGACGCCCTACGTGTAAAAGGCGAGCGTGGGCCTTGATAAGGTGGAACAATTTACCAAAATTTTTGATTTGAAAGTTGATTTTTTTAAGTTGATAATGTGTGCTATCTGACGTTCAACCCAAAAAAGCAGTTTTCGATTATCTTCAAAAATGGCCGGCTTATGCCCCCATTTTTCTGAAAAAGGGAGCCTTAAACATGTGTGAAAAAATAAGTGTTACAGAATTGCTCATAAATTTCTTGCATATTGACCAGTTTTTAGGCGCAGTTTACAAGCTTGTGAAATGCCGCGTAGATTTTGAATGCTTTGGCAAATTTGTGCGAACTTCATGTGAAGTGTTCATCACCGTATTAGATAATAGATTGTAAAGAAAAAAAATGTATTGCCGGTCAGGGCTGTTCGAAAAAATAAAAAAATATTTTTTTCGAAAACCGAAAAATAATTGAGATCCCTTCTTGGTCTAAAAGTTTCGTCTTATGGTCACAAAATGCTTGCTGAACGCCGTGTAATGTAGCAGGCTTCTCTTGAATGAATTCTAGCACGTTTTTGATCAGTTTTTTTTAGTTTTTTTTTTGATTGGCTTACTCACTGTAAGTAGTATGTGAAGAAAATTATTCTTTTTTTGATTTGAACGAAACTTTGCAATATTCCTTCATTTGTTACATTTTTTTGAAACGAAAATTTTTTTTGAGCTGTGAACCATCGACAAGTACCCGAAAATCGTACTAAGATATATTGCTTATTGTTAGAAATCGCAGGTTTCTACTTTTGGACTATTTTGTGAAAACGTGACGTTAATGAAAGTGTTGAAATACAGGGTGGGCGAAATTATTGCAACACCGTAAGAACAAAATTACTTTTTGGAAAGTAGTCGAAATGTATTGAAATTTTTATGAAACAATCAATCATCAAACATTCCTGAAAAGATACAATAATTAGCTTTCGACCCGTCCTCCTTTCGTCTTGATAACTTCTCGAAGTCGGGCGGGGTCCTGGTCGGCCAATGTACGCAGGTAGTTGACGTCGATCTTCTCACATTCCTTCTCCAGGGATTGCTTCAAGGACTCCAAATTTGAACGAGGTTTAGCACAGGCCCTCTCCTCCAGGTACCCCAGAAAAAAACCAAAGGTTTTAAACCGGGGGAAGAGGCCGGCCACTCGTCACTTCGTATGAAGCTCGGCAAACGATCCGTGCGCCATGCCTGCACGATTTTAGCCTTGTGAGCGGGTGCACCGTCTTGTTGGAAGGTCCAATGGGTATCCTTGAAGTGGGAACAGACCCAAGGGAGTAAGGCGTCCTCGAGTATGTACTTCTGGTAGTACTCCATGTTTATGTTCATACCAGGGTCAACGAAAACGAGCAGGATCTAGCCGGTGGCACAGACTCTGGCCCATACCATGATGTGAGCATGGAAAGAAGTCAAATGAAGAATACTAACTTTATCACTGGCATCCTGGGTATGCCTCACAAGTACTCGATGGTTTTGGGGGTTGTAGGTTGCTTCCACGGCAACCAATTTAGGTTGTCGTGAGGTGCTCACCAGACCGCGTAAGGACAAAAAGTGAGCGACATTTCTTCAGTCGATGTTGCATGTTCTTGCAACTCAGAATTGCCGCCTTCCGGACATGATTAGGGGCGACATTCAGCTTCCCTTTGACGATTCAACGCATAGGATCCGGAGCCATGTTGATGTCGTGGGCCATTTTCTTATTGATCGATGAGGGTTTCGGGTTATCCGGTTCCGGACTGCATGGATGACCTCCGGCGTGACCACCGTAGGTTTCCTGCCCCTCCCCGGACGGTCCAACAATCCCCCAGTATCCCTGTACCTCTCAATAGTTCGAAACACGATAAATCGGTGGGCGCCAACGACCAGGGCTGGGACAAAAAAATAATTCTGACCCACAAAATTTTTTGTGCAAAAAATAATAAAAAACTTAAAACCCAAAAAAAGCAAAAATTTCTCCTGTACTAAAATTTCGTTAAACAGACGAAAAATGTGAACAAAATTTTGCATGTGTTCTTCGAATAATGTATAAACTTCACAGTAACGGTTTTTGTCAATAATGCCTTAAAAATTAATTTTGCTTAGATTTGGCTTTTGTGGTTGTGAATATCAACCAGAGTTTCACTCATACGTGTGCAAGCCTATACAAACAGTAGTGGTTCAACCACAAAGGCATCGGGCCGGGTTCGGGTGGGTTCCACCCGTCTTAAATTTCCCAGTGTTCCTGGAACATCAGCCGCCGTAGTAATAGCACCATTTCTCATGTGAAAGGAAGAAAGTACTCCTTTCATATTCCTCCGATGAAATATCTTCTCCTTGGACTTTCCCTTGATAACTAAGTTGACCAGTGCCCACTGCTCAATAGAACCGATAGCTATCCAAACAACCATTCAGGCTAACATGTAAGTACCGATACTTTTCCTACAATGCGCGCGATAGCTGTCACAGAAACAAGGCATTTTAGATAGCAACAAGCAAGGCTGGCAAGGTAAGTCAAATTTGGAGAATCATGAGTGAGTCATTGATCATGCTTCCCTCTACTCTATAAAGTCCTCCTTTCACTCCAAAAAGCTAACCTACAAATAGCAAGTAAATATCAAGGGAAGATACTCTCTTCATTTCACATGCAATTTTGCATGCTCTGTCTCTCCCTCGAAAATCGAAGGAGAGGTAGATCACCCAAGAAGTGAAATAAAATGTTTTCTCCTGCGATGAAATGACAAATTCCTCTTAGGAATTTGGCGGGAGACAGTGTTGAAGCATAGTCATTGATCTACTTTCAGTGTCTTTTTCTCTTTTCACTTTCCTTGCACATTTTTGTCCTTTCACATGAGAAATCGCGCTATTACTACGGCGGCAGGAATTCCGTCTAGACCCCTCGGATTACGGGAAACGCTTCACCTTTCTACATATGGGATATCGTGCACTTGATCAAAAGTCATACTGAGAGAATACCCAAGTAATTCAGGTTAGGTTAGCTGTGGTGATTTGAAATTGAAAGTGGGATGTTGTTGTTAAAAGAAACTGACCGATGCTGAAGACCACAAGCAGCACAGATATGTTGAAGCTTGAGTCGGCCGCCGATTCCTCCTCATCAGGGTCGCGATCCGGACCCAAAATCAACGGGAACCAAGTCTCCATACACGACATTGTCGGACACGTTGTCTGTGGACACGTCGTTTGTTTCGGACACGAACACGAGTCGATGGTGGCATTATCGGTGGTATCAATGGTGGAGGATATTTCCGTTGTGGCTGCGGGGGTGGTGGGACATGCTGTCGTTGTTGTGCCGAAATTTTCCTCATAGACTTCAATTGCCTTTTCTAACACTTTATCGAAGTCATAATTACAGTTATCGCGCGAGTCACAGCGACACTCCACAATTTTTTGGCGCTGAAGCAAGATGATTAATAGCAGAATGACTTACAACCCTAAAATGCTAATGGAATCCTCTACTTGTTTGACTGATATAGCTTCTTACTACTCGCATCAAGGCCACTATGAACCACTGAAAGGATTCAAGCATCCGTAAGTTGTTCATAATAACAAACATCACTTTTTTTAAATTTTTAAATAATGTGACCATAATCTTACCCCTCTTAGAAAGCAATGCGAATCTCCATATTTAGGCTCTCTACTATCAATGCAACTCTCGGCGTCGTTGTAAATACGCCAAGGACCATGTTTGAACACGAATACAATCCTGCACGCTCCGATGGGGCAGTCCACAAATACTGCCTCCTTGAACTGACCCTTTTTTGTATATGCTCCGTTCCAGCACCTTAGGTATTCTAAAAGATATGCATAGTAAATCATACATATTGCACGAATAAAAAAAAGCAAACATATTCGTAATCAATATATGAACAAGTAAACAATGGAAGCATGAGGAAGAAAAATAACGCTTGCGCCAATTAGAACACTGTAATTAATTATAGTAAGTTATGTAAAACGGCATTTCTGTGTTTACAATTCGTAGAGTAGCAAGCAATTCATCTACGCAACACATATTGTTACTCTCTGCCCCATATAACTCCGACGTTGTCATCGGGACATTGCACCAAGAAAATACTCACAGAGTTGACCAATCGACGATTGAAACGACACTTTGATCGAAGCTCACTTCTTTCGACGCTTTTGTCGATTACATTCTATATTACTATGAGTTGAATCGATGAAATCGTCGGATGAGCAAATTGTCGATTGGGCTGAAAGGACTATAACAGTCGATTCGATAGTCGATTGAAGACGCGACTTCGACAATTACCGAATGAGCTCAATTCATTGTCTTCGAACAATGGGTGTACGTTATTGCTCTATTTTTATGAATATTCGATTCAATTCATTCGGTAATCGACGAATGTGCGCCTTTCAATCCTCTACCGACGATTATATGACATCCTCGCCCTAATTGTAAGAGTGAAAGAACACGTGGCAACAAAAATTTGCAGCCAATGCTCAAAACGTTTCAATGAATTCTACTACCGATGCCTAGGTATTATGGCAAATACTTAAGGTTCTAGTGCCCATTAAAAATTCTTAGGGGTTCTAGAAGTTCTAAAACCCAATTTTTTTCGACTTTTTCAGGTTTATGTATAACAGGGCATGTGATATATCATTTGAATGCTTGCATCATGCTGAGTAATAATAACTTGTAGCTGATTCACAAAACTCCCTGGATCGAGTACAGGACGAGGAAATATTCATTTTTCAGCGCTAATGTAGTAATAACTCTTTTGTAAATTCCCAGCTTTCTCTAAAAACTATATATGTGTTGCCTATTTGAAAGCACATGTCGAGTAGAGCCTGTGGAAACGAAAATGTGCGAAAATTGAAGTACCGAAAAATGTACGGTAAGAACTTCGCTTGTAACTTTTGTTCATGTCCTCTGGTGTATGTCTTACTACGGTGTAGTACAATGTTTTATAGCACCACTGCAGGTGCAGACCCCATTTGCTTCTAGCTTTGTGTGTTATTATCAATGACCGCATTTCATGGTCGCATTGATCTGCAATTTTACCGTAAATTGCTAATTCGTATTAGTACTTGGTCAGTTGCTCTCTTTGTAACTCTGCCGCTAGCAAAAATATCGTAAAACTCCTACTTCGCACGTTACAGTTTTTCTTAACAATACGTGCCTAATTGTAAGTGTGTTGACAGGTACTTCTGGAGAATATGTTCGCGATCAGTGCTGATATCCCATTGCCGTTTTTGTGTGTGTCTTAGGCAAACAATTTTTCTACCAAAAGAATTGAGTCGACACAAAAACTAAGCCATAAACAAAATAGCTTTATGCTGCTCGATGTCCTTACAAACTGTGAAAATAAATGTCATTAGGCCTTTCACGCCTGTACCTATGCAGAAAAACAAAAATAAATTAGCAAAAGGAATACTGGCATAGGATTTAGGGTGAGTTTTATAGTAAGAATCACATCTACACAGGCTAAGCGAGTTGCTATCGTAAGCAACTATAAGAACTAACAATTGCCGACATGTTGCTCTACTCGACATGTGCTTTCGAATAGGTAGCACGAATACATTTGAGAAGCATTTTGGGAAAATCGGGGAAAGTTAAAATAACAAAAAATATTGTCTTTTAATTTTCGTTTAATTTTCCTCATACATTCAGCTTACCATGATAAACAAAATATATAGTTTTTAGAGAAAGTTGGGAACTCACAAAAAAATTTCCTCGTCCTGTACTCGATCCTGGGAGTCTTGTACATCAGTGACAAATTATTACTCACAATCAGCATGATACTAGCCTTCAAATGATATATCACATGAGAACCTTAAGTATTTGCCATATTACCTAGGCATCGGTAGTAGAATTCATTTGCACGTTTTGATCATAGGTTGCAAAATTTCGTTGCCACGTGTTATTTGGCAGTTCATTCAGTCTTACAGCGAGCCCGTCATATATGTTTTAGCTCAAAATAATATTCAATCATTCGTTGATTTCACTAATTTAGCTTATACTAATTTTGAGTGTAATCGGCAAAAGCGTCGAAAGAAGTGTCGATTACCGACAAACATGGTATTGTCATCTTTACTAGCTCACGAGTTGTATCGAATACTGGGACAAGTACATTTGACATTTGAGTTTTCTGAGTCAATCAAAACAGAGTTTCTCAGAGAAAATAGGCCGCAAATTTTGAGCATTTATTAACCAGTGCCACTTCCTCGCAGTATCCGGTTGAAATAGTCCTGTACAACCACTCGTTTGTCTAGTAGCGTGGCACCAGCCATCTTTCACAACATCCCAGTTCGGCACCATGACACGTAAAAAGTGCATTTGTACCTTCTCTAAGGGGATTATGAATGAGTGGTGAATAATTCCGTGCATCTCCGTTACATCTAAGGTGGGCATCCGTTTCCTCTCAATCACGGTGCCCATTACGATCGGCTGAGGTATCAGGCAGGATGATTGTCCGATTCATTGTCGGCACTCTTTGCCGCAGTGCTGGAGGAGGTTTTCCGTGGGCTCGACTGGTCCAACATGGGCGTGAAGATCAACAGTGTCCGTCTTCACCATCTGCGATACGCCGACGACATCGTCCTGATCGCCCACTCGCCTACGGAGGCCTCCAGGATGCTGAACGAACTCGAGCAGGCCAGTCACGCAGAAGGTCTCTCTAACGCTTTCACCGATTCAGCTTACAATAATTTAAAGTGAACCGACAAGTATAAAAAAAGTGACGATAACATATGTACATATGTCCAATCTACCTTTTGCTTTCTACTGTAGTTGTAATCAGGGCTGGGACTTTTTTTGTTTTTTTTCTTTGGGGTTCAACCAGAAAATATTTTGTTTGAATTCATCCAATAGGTCGGAAATTTTTTTTGTCCCAGCCCTTGTTGCATTTGTAAGAAATAATCAAAGTAGAAAATCAATCTGCACGACATCCTGGAATTATGCATACGATTCTCATTTCCCGCGCGCTGCCGGGATTTGTTTTTTCTGTGCATCTGCCAATTCGGTCTCTGGGTCAGAGTAACTACCTTAAAGTACCATTTTTTGTGCAATAGATTGCATAAATAGTTTAAACTCAACTATTGCATTTGAACTACTTATGCAATCTATTGCACAAAAAAAATGAACTACCTTACATACGCAACGCATGGACATGCTTCACGGTGTGCGCAACTCGCAAAATAGTTCCAGTGAATCTTCGGAGGCAGATATCGTCATTACCTTACACATGCATATATGATAGGATACTTTCACAGAAGTATCCGCAACCCTGCTATTATGAAAGCACGGTTTTACAGCCCCTTTAATTTTACACTAACTTTCCGGTTTCGCAAGGGCAGTCTCCTGGTCAGTCACCTTTGAGCCTGGAACATACACTTCGTCATTAGATAAAGTTGATGCACTCCTTTCGCTTTAGGAAAAAAAATTAATGTTCTTCGCGCAATGCATGAGCTAGAGAGCTCACAAGGGAATGGTAAAAGTGGGACTTGAAATTTTGAGGGGAGACATAGTGTACTGTAATGAGGGCTATCTGGTTATGTAAAAACCGTTTTAAAATTCTGCTAACGATTCTTCATATTCCAGGGAACGAGGTTCAAAGTTCTGGAAATTATAACGTAGGCGATTAGTGT
>JACMIJ010001810.1:0-11168 GCA_014805365.1 Koerneria luziae
TCGGCAGCATCATTATGTACCCGCCAAAGGTGAGGAAGACGATCGTGTACTGCAAGGACAAACATTCAATTTGTTATATCAAGCTTCGAAGCGATTAATGCTTGTGAAATTTGAGAGAATTCTAACAATAAGATAAGATTACACAGCTACAGTAGGATATTTGTACAGAACAGAGTTAGGTATGCCAATAGTAATTGTTCCTCGGCAGGTAATGAGGTCTTGATTCGGAATTACTTTACTTTACGTTGCTTTATTTTACTCTGTCAGTTTACATTATGATTATACTATGACTAACCTTAAACTGTACATTCACACCTGGCCTCTGACGGATAACATACATAACGAAGATAACAGAGAGGATTCCCGGCAGACACGCAATGGAATTCCTCAGAGCTGGATAGAAGTAGGTTGGCAAAATCCGGGTCATATTGTTAGCATTGAGTGATGCATTCATGAACAAGCTGAAAGAATCGCTACATTACAATGTCTTTCATAATGTATTAAATAACTTACATACACGTCGAAACAATACACGTCGAAACACACATACGCGACGTCCATGTGAAAGAAAAGGCAAGCCACGTGGATCGAGGCTTTCCCTAACAATAAGTTCCTTGGCTCTTTTGCGGAACCTGAATACCACCGCCCCGCAGGCCATGAGGCCTTGATTCGGGAGTACTTTACTTTACTTTTACGCCATTATATGACGTAAGGATTTGAAGATCGAAAACTGGACAGAATTGTAAACACAGCAGCACATGAGAAATATTTAGTTGTTTGTACAGTAAGATAGGGTTATATCGTAGCAAAACAGTGCCTTCGCTCCTTTATAATTGCTTACAATTAGGATTTTGCAACGAGAATTCATGACTCTGATCAAAGAGAAAAACTTTTTTACCTCAGGATATAATTAGCCAGAATTTTTTCTTGGCGATGTCACATAAATAAAAAATGCTCACAAGTTGCTCTTGTCAGTTTAGAGAAGGCGGGGCTCAGACCAAAGTTGTTCTTCCGATCTTGTGTGTTTTAGTGTTGTTCTGGAGGTCAGAGGAATATAAGGTACTGGAAATGAAGATGTACTATTTAAAAACTTAAGGATGCAGTATGAATAGCTAGGACGCGGTGGTGTAGTGGCAGGAGGCGCCCAATGCTACGCAAGAGACCCGGGTTCAATAACGTTCCGAACGTGAGTACAGGGAGAAAGGTTTCATGACCCCCCTATTAGCCACATTTTTGGCCTATACACATTCCACCGTATCTGATTTGATGACATTCATAACACAGTTATAGACTGAGCTGGCATGGTAACAATTGTGGGTACATTGGGAAATATGACAAAAAGCCTAACGAATGTGTCATCAAATTGCTACCATGAAAGAGACATTTCCTTGTTTGACAAATAAGGAACCAGAGTACATAACATTAAAATTATGGTTTGTCTGGAAGAAACAAAAGCGTGACATTGAATTCCTGAAATTTTTCAGTGCCCTTTTTTAAGCTTTTTTGTACGACCAAAAAATTATCGATTTCTTGCCTAATATTTATCCATAATATAAAAAGGTGCCGACTCGTATTATCTAATCGATATCTGTGTTAAAAATGCCATCATATCAGATATTGTGGAACGTGTATAGGTCAAAAATCTGGCTAACATAAGAACTTGCCCAGTTAATATAAACAGGAAACACAGTAGCGGGTTTAAAAAAAATAATTTTTTTAATTAAAAAAATGTATACATCAGTCGATTGGCCGATGAACCCGGATACCCGCCAACACTGACGACAACACAACGCACTCACCCGCTTAGCGAACAAAAATCACAGGAAATAGCACTTTCCTCATGAACAAAGTTCAATAACCTTTCTTATGCTTTCTTCTTGCACAATCATGCATTCCAGTTCAACTTTATTCCAGTGCTAACAATAAGAAAAACCTTCATTGCGATTATCGTTGTGTTCAGGATGTTTATTTATCTTCACATAATGTCAATAATATTGATCAACCGCAAAATCACAATAGTGAGGTAATAGGTAAAACGAAAGAAAAGAGGAAACCGTAGGTTGTTGCTAGAGATAAAGCTTTTTCTAATCATAAAGGTTTTTAGAATTTTTCTTCATCGCGATATTATCATAGAAGGTGTCATAATGAATTCCTCGTTTGCTGAAACCAAAAGAATTGTCTTCTTAGTTCACATATGATTACCGTATGCATACATTAACGGTAATCATATGCCCCACCCCTGGGTTCTCCCTGTTGTCACATCTGTGCCCTTTCAGCAAAAGCATTCCAGGGTTGATGCAGTTTCAAAGAAAGAGGCCTATATAATCTTTGTCATTTTGAAAAATTTCTTTTATCTAAACATGCAAATGAAGTAACTGTATCGGCTACTGTGGAACACTGTTTTATGTTTGTAAATGTACTGCTATAGCGTATAATAGGAATGTTCCTGCGAATGTCTTATAAGGAAGCATACATTTGTATACGGTCCGAAGTCTGTCCGAAGAACAGAAACTGTAGAGGTTCTCCTGTTGTTGGGTGGGCGACAGCACAACAGTGCAAACAGATCCTGTCTAAATATGATATTTTCTTTGAAGATTTCAACATTTTAAAAATAACTTTGACTAATGTATAGGAGGAGTACCTTAGGGATTGGTAGGTTAGTTGATAGAACACAAAGATTATTATTTCCATGCTCAAGTCAATAATTACAACACTCATAGTAATAAGCGCACCTGAATATTTTTACGAAAATCATTGAAGCAAAGGGATTAATGAGCGTAGACAAGTAGCAGAAAACATTTGTAATTGTCGAGAACCAATCCGGACCAAGGATATCTGAGAAAGGTTATAGAATAGCTGCACACATATGTATGACAAGAAACACATTTTACGTTTATCAACAAAACTTTGTATTTGTAAGAATATCTTGTGTACGTGAAGCATAACTATGTACAGTGCACATTCAATTCGCATCTTATTGTTAGAATGGAACAAAGAGGGGGGGGATCCTCGGAAGTAAAAATTTCCATTCTTTTATATAGCTGCCACTCCTTTGCAGGAGTTGCGATCCTCTTACACACAGTTGTCTATAATTATAACATTTGAGCTAAGCCAAGCTTTATGAGTTATGAAACCGTTGTTCCGTATACGGAACACTGGTTCCATAGCTCATTTAGCTAAGTTCAAATTAACTCACCGTTTAAATACATCGTCATGAAAACGATCTGCATTCCAAACGTAAGCACAGGGGAGAAGGATTGCACTACAAGGCCGATGGTCAGGTTCAGTTGTTCGACAGACTGACGCTCTTTTCCGAAGAGGCCTGAAAATACGAGTTCATATTTCGTATGATTTGTCAAACAAAGTTCAACAACGCTTAAACATTTGTACAATGAAATGGGGCTACAGTATTTCTTGCCCATAATTCTTCATAACCCCACTCATATACAACTATTAGCCATTAAGCATTACATTTGCTTATAGTTAGCCCATAAACACATTGACTTACAATTAGTAATGTGCAATATGCTTGTTCCGGCTCAGCATTAGTTGCTTAATATGCTCTTACCAGAATCACGTTGTACTCGTGCTCTTTGTATAAGGAAGAAGAGTGTGCGAAGATTACAAATAACGGCAAGCACAACAACAGCCATGAGATACCCGTAATATATCTGTAATTCAGCTTGTCCAAAACGTTTGTCATAAACATTTTTGATATAATCTTTAATATCTTCGTTAATATTTCAACTCCTTATTATTAGCAAGAAAACATTATGTTAGTGTTGGTTCTACAAGTTTCTGCGAAACAAAAGAAGACACCCACAAAAGGCACAGCTTTTGAAGGCGAATCCAGGATGAGCTCGCAACAGTCATTGGAGATCACTGCTCCCCAGAACAAGACGTAAATGAACCAAACCGCCTGCATAATGAAATTATGAAGTACAGTAACACGGTCGCCGGGGTTAGAATGATACATGCATGAAACACCGTGGTAATAACGAATGACATACTTCTTTACATCCTTCTAGCCCTAACAATAAGAGAATAGAAGATGATCCCACTTACATTAGGAAACATCAGAACAGCGGAGAAAACAGAAACGTGAAGCGAGCCAACCTGGGCTCCCCATAGTATCAAACAGTAACGAATACCCGCAATCACCTGAAAACTTATTGTTAAAACGGAAGAATTCGAATGACTACTTTGAAACAAAATTTATGACAGAAGTAAGCAAAGTAACCTTATCTTACCGTTCCAATGCAAAACGACGAATTCATTAGAGCAATTGTTCCTTGTTTCGCCAATGAGCAAACAAATATGGACAATTGAAAGTTGTCTGATACTCCGCTGATTATGGTTACTGTGTAATTAAAAATCGAGATCGGTAGCATCATGAAATACCCGCCAACGGTTAGGAAGATTACGGTATGCTGAAAGTTGCCACAATTAACACATTTCCGCAAATGAGAGAACATAGCAAACACCTTAGGAGTTAACAAAGCTTGGATCTTCGATCGCTTAAATCAACTGAAACAGTAGAGCTAATCGCGTAAATAGTTTTGCTTATCTTTGTGCTTGTTGTGCGATGAGTACATTGCGGTTTCGTTCATTCTAACAATAAGAGTCTTACATGCTTTCAACAACCTCTTATTGTTAGACATGTAGACAACCTCACCCTTTGATCATTCTCTAACAAACCTTGAATTGTGCATAGATACCACGTCTCGTATGGACCACCCAAGAAATGAACATTACGGAAAGAATGCCGGGTATACAAGCAAGAGAGTTTCGAAAAGCAGGCCAGAAATAGCTGGGTAGTACGCGGGTGGTACTCGAGCCAGTCAAGGACTCCATCTGGTCATCAATAATAATATGACATCTTGAGCACTGAAATAAACTTTTCTTATGGATGCAAGTTTTTTGGGCTTACTGCAAAGCAAGATACAGTAAATACGCAAATAAGTTTTGCAACAAGCATACATTTTCCCTCTTGTTGTTAGAATATCTATGTCTAAACAAAAATCTGAAAGCGAACTAAACTCTACGTTGTCACAGTGATAAATACAGTAAGTAGAAAGTCCGCTACCACACAAACCACGTGCACATGAATCGACGAACTGGATATGGTAAAGAAAACCGAAGCAATCATACATGGACAAGGACGTTCCTAGTAGGGTCACCACGCATTTGGTTGTTTGTCTGTGTAAAGCAAACCGCAAATCCGCAAGATATGAGTATCACCCCCCACTTAACACATTTCTGCATGGGAGGGGGGTCACCCCGCAAACAGGAACGAGCCTGTCCATGTATTGAAGCAATTTTGAAAACCTAGCTCTTTTCAAAGACATGGAAATGTTTCCTTGTGATTTTCTGTTTCGTAGTGTTTCCTGATCAAAGTAACTCGGGTGCAAAGTGACCTATGATCATATTAGTTTGAAACATGTGAAGGATATTTGATCTTATGATTTATGAGAATACTTTCTTGTTCTTCTTATATACCAAATAACTGTAACAGATGAAAGTGATATTGACAATGGTTTTCATTGCGATCTGCTCCGTATCCCAAAGCATACTAACAACGAGATAGTAAAACTTCCGCCAGGCCTGACAATACAATTTGCATATACTTTTGTTTTTGTAACATTAATTTTTGTCTAAGCATACAAATATTTTTGACACGATGGAAGCAGCATGCTATGAAGTATGCTTTGGGATACGGAGAAGATCCTAATGAAAACATGTCACAAGATCAGCAGACATAATTTCATTAAGACAGTAAGAAACAAACGTAATAAAAAAAACGCGATTGCGGCAGCATAAGTGCGTAAATATTGCATTATACATATGTTACGTTGTACTACACATGCGACTGAACACCGGCTCTTACAATTAGAATTATGCCCCACGCTCACTACATACATGCAATGTTCGGTGGAGTCACGATCCACTATTTTCCTCGATGGACCAAGTAGGCTGCACCAAAATCATACTACCAAGCACAACAGTACTATTTCCATAGCTGAGATATACGAGAAAAAAATATCCGAAAAAATATCCGACTGTCTATCACATTATTCTATCTTATTGTCATGTTTCTAACCACCTACACAAATTCGCTAAAATATTCAAATTTTTTGATGTGCCATATCAAATGCTTGTAAGCCTGTAATGAACTGTGAAAAGTTTGAATACGCTTACAAAATTTACTATGTATGTATATGGCGGCAGACGGATATTTGTATAGAACGGAGTTAGATATGCCAATAACAATACCAAAGCCCAAAATAACGGTAGGAAAAGGAAGTTTATCGCGGCTTCATTGAATATTTCCTTTTATGTGCGGGTTACGAATGCAGAAAGCATAATATCCACCCTGAAGGTTGCTTTTTTTTCAATGAAGATAATTAGGCTTTCATATTTCCTCAGCACTTGCAGTATTCAAAGGCCATACACCATCTATTCTATCATTCCTAGAAGCTGACAAAGCTGATGTAAAGCTGTTGAGCTAATGATTTGCAACATACAGAGCATAAAAAACAGCTGTATAGCACTACTAATAAAGTGCACGGAAACAAGTTTTAGAAGAAATTGCTATACTGCAGCACGTGCTTGCCTGGGTGGAAATGGCAGAGCATAATGTGTTCTGGAAATAAGTTTTCAGCGATGCCGTTAGGTGTTTATGTCGGCTTTGGAAGCGCCAATTTACTTACAAAAATAGCCAAACCCACTAACACGGAACAAAATAACTTGGACATAATCACATTGAGGAGTTATTTCCTGTGACATATGTTTATCGTATTTGATGTTTTAAACACAAATACACAGTAATAGCATTTAACAAGTCGCACTTGGCAATGCCAGGTGCTATTATGACTACGATGTGTTTATCATTATTAGTTGTTGCTTAATCTAAAAATAAAATAAACCCACGAGCATCTTATTTGATTAAACCGCGGAACAAAATACTTCTTTGGCATATGTTATCATCGTTAAGTGTTTATTATGGTGGAACAGCATCTCTTACTTTACCCACAACAGCCTTTTTTGCCGATTTTGGCCAACTGCTACTCGATGAGTAGATGGCACAGCCAGAAAGTATGCTAGACGTTACATGAAGCATTTACGGAAACTCCTATTGTAGTAGTTTAGAATAAATGTCTTTTTAGTTTCTTTCACTTTCGATGTTGTTATACGTTTCGGTGCTAAGAAGAAGCTTCTTTATCAAGGTAAACAATCCGAGATGGACAGAAACAGATAAGGGCATTCTGTTAGACATTGATTGCAAATGCTCTTATTGTTAGCGCTCCTCGTTGTTACATGCAGCAGCACCATACACGCAGATACGGCAGAAGGTTTGTTTTTCAGTACGTCAGCTGTATTTTTACAGACAGCTGAATCTAGTATTGTTTTTTTAATATCAAATATTGTGCTTTTTGTCAGCCTACCGTTTTGTCCAGCCTACCGTACGATTCATAAAGCTAGTGGTTTCATCCAGGCATACATATTCATCACTTGTGACTAACGTACAGAATGTAGAAAATTTTGTGTTGGAGACACTTCTGGAGGTCTAAATTTCGACGGAAACATACACAGATGTGTAGAAAATGATTAGAGATGATGGTCTAAACGTTATTTTCTTACTCAAAAAGAGGGTTCGTTACCGCATCTCTTGAAGCGGTGTCGTATGATAAAGACACGTGATATGTCAAATTCTCGTCACATTTCAGTATGCACTTCGGACACATACGAGATGACACTCGGAAAAAATGTCACTAAAGTGGCGAATGTCACTATGCTTGGTCCCTGCACGCTAATTGTGAGCTAACCACTTGTACATAACAAAATAAGTCTTAATTTTTGCCATAAAAAGAATATAACCAAATGCGCCCGTATCGTATACCCTCCGACTCTTACAATTAGAAAGAAAAAAGTTTCCCGAATATCATTGTACTGACCTGTTAATTTCGTCGCCTAACAGGAGTATCGTATATGTAATAGAACACATGCAGAGAAAAAATAAGCCTCAATTTTTGAGTGTTTAAAACACTCATTAGTGGTTGGCTGTTTATAACACTCGTGATTTCAATAAGAGCACGAAATACTTAGCACTGAAACAAATGAGTGTTTTAAACACTAAGGCACTCTTCATTTGAAGCTTATTTTTCTCTGAGCAGAGCATTTTTCGAACATTCATGTACAGTTCCCTGTTCCACCGGGAACCGTGTTGATGCTGGTATTGACGACGATATCATCTACGAAGGACTCGGCACTGACTGTTCAATTCCCTTCCGGCAATTCCTTGCCGTATGTTGTGCTTCTTACAACAAGAGAAATATAAGGCTCAAATAAGCCTGAACAGTGCTTGAATGTAGAAAGCACTAAATTTTTTCCACTGCTATAATAAATCAAACATACTCAAGCACTAAGCAGTGTTAAGACACTCTAAATATGACACTTATTGTTGTTTGAGTTTCATTTTTAAACCGTGATCTCTGTGAAAACAAAACACTATTTTGTGTGCCTACCACTACTAAGCAGAGGGTTTCAGCTCTTTAACACTCAATACAGGACAAGCTAGTTCACAAAAATTACTTATCACTTATAAAAAAATATATATACAAACTTATAATGCAATACTTACTACGATAATACGAATGTTCAGTCATACGCACGATGTTGCTTCGATGGAGTTCTGTTCGTCATTCGGTATTACGGTAGCGCGGATCACTGCCGGAACATCCAATGTTAGCCTGCACTACTACGCACACTTAATAGAAGGTACTTTTTTTAGTCCTGAGTGCCTTTCGGCGGTTTGTACACCATGAACCTGTAAGCAGGGAAAGTAATGTAAAGCAATGTTCTCCCGAATTGAGTCTATTTGTCTACAACCAAGGTGTCATCCCTCTGGGGTAGGCAATTGGTAGTGATAGAATCACGAAGAGTAATGTGAATGACTGGGCACCTTTGGACTTAAATAGCCCCACAACGTCCTGGCCTACTCAGGATACCCGCAAGACGTAACGCACTGAATACGGAAGACTTTGCCACCTTGCAGCTGTTTTTTTTTTAAATTTGAACGTGATATGAAGGGTTAGGAGGCTTTCTTATTATCAGGGATAGAGAAAAAGAATGTTATATACTCGTTGTCATTAATATTCTTTATTTCTATGTTTGCTACTTGTAATATTCGCAGTTTTTGAGCAACAAATCAAGAAAATTTGTACTTGTTTATTACTAATGTTGGATATTTAGCACCAAAACTCACCGATAACACATATGAACTGTCATCGGATATCAGCTTCATCTTGCTCGGCGAAGGTGTAAGACTTTCACTCACAGAAAGATAACCCTACATTTTGGAGCTTTCATTCACTGTTTTGTGCTGCAGTGTTATAAACCCTATTTTTTTAACTGAATGTAATCTAAAGTCAGTATCTGTAACAGTGAGGGTCATATTATTGTCTTGTCTACCTCCGTTTTGTACAAATATCCGAATATATTCAATTTTGCAATCGTTTTTAAGTTATTCACAGTTCAGCACAGGTTCACAAACTTGTGAACTGGCATAGGTTTGCGAATAATTCTAATACTATGGCAAATTTGGGGGTAATTGAGAAAAATTAACAATAAGATTTGATCATGCAGTGACAGTCGGATATTTGTACAGAACGGAGTCTAGTATGCCAATTCTTTCTTGTTAGAAGCCTTTTTTGTTAATATTGTTAGAAGCTCCCATTTACAGGAACTTTTCAAGAACTATGTACAAGTGAAGTCGAAGTCAAGTCTCTCGTTAGGCGTCAGTATCACCACAAAAACGCCAACAATCACAGCGGCGCTTTCGAAAACGATCATCTATGATGGTGATTTGCAACACGGAATTCCGATTGGAAAGTTGGTTTGGCAGTTCCTTTCACTTCTCTTTTTCCTGTTATGCCTGAGCACTTACAATATATTTTTTAAAGGTGGTCGGAAAAAATTTCGTTTTCTAAGGAATGTGCTTACGTGAATTCCCTATACACAAAAGTGATAGGTCAATAAAACACTCGTCATGAACGCAATAAAATGACGGTTTCCTGCCTCCATTAATTAGCGTCTCAATAATATTTGCAAATTTACCTCGTTTTACTTATTGTGAACCTGAAACATTATACCAGTACAGTAAAACACTCCCGTTTCGAGGCTTTATTGTTAGAGTCAACTGTTACTACCAATCGCCAATCCCAGAGCTATGACGAGTTGGTTGGGCAGGCAGGGATGTAATCAGTGGGGATCGAACCCGAGTCTCATATTTTATTTAGGGCGCTTCTTACCACTATACCATTCTGTCTGTATCTTCAATTCCTTCTCCATTCAGTGCGTACGATTTCTACGTTTCCGAGAGCAAGAACTACACTGCGCAAAACAAGGAAATCTCGATTTACGATCTCGGCGGAAGCCTCAGTCACGTCAAATTTCTCTTTGCTATTGGTATAGCTAGTTATCAAATTCCAAAAAAAGCACAATCAATTTCAGATGGAATATGTAAAAGAATATGTTTTGAAAACAAAAAAATCCCCTTTATCTTGTAGACCTACCAGCATCGTGGGCATCCTCTCAGCGTCACACACCTCGTAAGGATCCCGAGCCAACTACCGAGGAACCAGAACCACCAGTTGGTAAGTGACAATGACAAAGAAAGTTATACTCCTTTGTCAGAAACAAACATTCCAGAGGAGAATGACAATCGATTCTACGACGAAGCTACAAAGCAACCGGATGCTGCGGTTGGTACAACAATACTTTCACTCTGCTTGATCATTGTCTGTCAAATGTTATGGATGCAACAAAGACAATAATTGTCAGTTGGAATATCTGACTCCGTACTGTTCAAATATTCTCCGACTGTCATTATATATTCAATTTTGTGAGCGTAAAGTAAAGTAAAGTCCTCCCGATTCAAGGCCGTATGGCCTGCGGGGCGGTAACCGAGAGAGCCGGGCCGCTTGTGAGCGTATCCAAGCTTTTTTCACAATTCAGTACAGGTTCACAAGCTTGTGAAATGACATAGGTTGGTGAAAAATTGGAATACTTTGGCAAATATGGGTAATTGGGAAGAAACCTAACAATAAGTTGCCATTCTAAATCGACAGTCGGATATTTGTACAGAACGGAATCGAGCATGCCAATCG
>JACMIJ010001811.1:0-11155 GCA_014805365.1 Koerneria luziae
TAAAATTGATGAAAAGTCTCTAACAATAAGGGTTGCAGCTTCTTCCGAAGCCGCCAACTTTGTCCATTCCGTCTTCTCTGGTTGTTCCACCTCCGACTTCGCTTCGAGTAACCGAAGACATGGACGCGTACCTGAAACAAGTCGAAGAGTCAACCATGGATACCGAGGAAGACGTAATTTCTTGCCAATATAATCAGCACTTCCTACTGCTCAAGGACCAATCCCGTATTTTTTGTAAAGAATCTGGTGTCTTCTACAGTACCCCATTGTTCAGGTCGACAATCGGGCTCCTCATGAGAACAGCGGGTACCGTACGACGGGGCAGATACTGTACTGCGAGGAAACGAAGCAGTTGTTCAAGGTATACGAATATCTATTATGCACCAATATGGGAGGTTATTATCATTATAATAGGAATGGCTTGTTTGTGCAGTAGCGTCCATCTAACATGCACTGCGAATTTTCTGAATACATAACGTTAATCGCCATCTTAATAATTGTGTTACTGGTAGAGAGGTGTTTTCTTTACAGCGTTGTTATTCCTTGTTGTTTTATAGATTCTGTTGAACAAGACGGATCTCCGAACGGGTCTCTTCGGCTACCACAACTTCTACATAATGGAGTTAATCAAGAGGAAGGACGCGGATCTCTTCCTTCTCTTCACAAATTGGGGCAGAATCGGAGATTCGACCGGGGAGTTCCAGTGCACTCCATTCAAGGACTTCGAGGTATGCACTTTTGATCTACTACAATCTATCAAAGACATCTGTGACTCGAATTGTGAAGTTGTTGTTCTATAATAAGAATAAGAATAAGAAACAATTACACACAAGTTCATTCATTTGCAGTTGGCATCCAAGGAATTCAAGTCGGTGTGGAAACAGAAGACGGGCAACGAATGGGTGCCCTTCGATCAATTCGTCGAAAAGAAGGGGAAATATCGATTGATCAGGGTACGGTAATAAATCCGCGAAAAGACGGGTTTCTTTGTTCTCGAACACCTAATTGTTACATAATTGCGTTAGGAAGCTGTAGATTGATGTTAACAAATTGATAGCAATATTCAAAGAAAACATTCCATTAACTCTTCTCTTTGCAGGCTGATAATTCGGCGAAAACCCTGGATGGCCTGGATATATCCTTCAAACCTCAGAAATCCAAGGACCCCGTCTACAATTTCTTCGCCGACATTTCAGAGCCCGAGCGGTTGATTCGCTACTCGAGAGATGTACATATTATTATATCTTTGTTCCTTATCAAATCACTAGTGTCTTATTGTTAGGTCACAAATTCATTCTCAGTTCATTATTTGCCAACAATATTATCTACGTGAGAAAACGAGGCTTCCAGAAGTTCCATGCTTCAAAAGCAGAACCTGGGATTCGGCGAAACGTTGCCATATTACCATATTTATAGGTGAAAGCGTACGGTGCGCAAGTTCATTTGCCATTCGGCAAAGTACACAATGAGGACATCGAAAGGGCATCGAAGATTCTTCAACGACTGGTCGATCTTGCCACCGAAGTGAACGAATTGCGCAGGAAGATATCGGTGACGGATACGGACGCACTCCTCCAGCTGCTCGACCAACAGGTGAGACCATGAGAAGCAAGATAATGTATGGGACACGAACGTATCCCATGACATTACAGAACATGCACATCTCTGAAAAGACTGAATAGGCTACTTCCAAAAGTAAGATATTGTATTTTCAAATGTCGATATCATTTTATTATATCATCAGCTGCGTTGTTGTTGCCAAAATTGACAATGTTATTCAACCGTTGCTGCTCAGATGCAACTGACATCCGAGTTCTACCAAATCATTCCCATCGGAGGATGTGCCAAGTCGGCGTTGCACGTACTCGGTGACTTCTACGCCATTCAGGTGATCTATCAATCGATTTTACCGTAGAATTAATATTAGTCGTAGTTCAGAAAGCTTGTTCTATCAATGGCACACTCTTTCCAGGAACACTTACAATTAGTAAGCTTCAAGAAGAACCAAACAATAATGTGTATTATTATTACAGCAAGCGCAGACTATGATGAACCAGATCCGGGAGGTGGAGGTGTCCGGGCGCCTGCTGGCCGCCGCGTCCCTTCGCGCCAACGAAGATCCCATTCGATATATCATGGAAGCCGTGGAATGCCCCGTCGTGCCCGTGAAGCCGGAGGATCCATTCGCTCAACGTGTCATACAGTGGATTCGGTGTTCGAGAGAGGTGCGTATCCCATACTGGATGCTAACAACTAACTAGTTATGGCTTACTCTTCTAAAACCGTAAGAGCATTTTCGATGCATACTATCAAGAGCTATTTGACTTATTGTTAGTATTACGCATAATTATGTAATATTAGCCGTTGGTTTTTCAGAACTATGTGATTCGTGAGATGTTTTCTATCACTCCTCGCCAACCCAC
This sequence comes from Koerneria luziae, assembly GCA_014805365.1. Classification (NCBI taxonomy): domain Eukaryota; kingdom Metazoa; phylum Nematoda; class Chromadorea; order Rhabditida; family Neodiplogasteridae; genus Koerneria; species Koerneria luziae. Next base: position 2,424 of record JACMIJ010001811.1, read on the forward strand.
GATCAACTTCCAGAAACACGAGGATTGTGAGAATATGACGTACGTTACTTGGTGGTTTCTAATTGTAAGATTCACGAACATTTGCAAGGTGTTCTTTATAAGGCATTCTTGATCGTTATTTGATGTACGACTGCCTTTTATAATCTCGAACGTCTTTCTTGGATATACGTAGAGAGGATAAACTTTCCATGATTAAACTGATATTGTGATATGTCGGGCTTACTGTAGCTAGCGCATGTGCTTATGCCTAATATGTGAGATGAGCTGTAATGTTCAGATATCTGTGGCACGGCACCCGAGCGGAGAACATTCTGCCGATCCTCTCGCAGGGTCTCCTCGTCCAACCCTCGAGTGCCATGCAATGTGGTGATCTGTATGGAAAGGGAGTGTACTTTGCGGATTCGTTCACGAAAAGCGCCGGATACTGCCACCCGTCGTCAAAAGGATCCAAGTATATGCTCATCTCGAAGGTACTGTTTCTTTCAAAAGTACTGTATGTTCAAATATTTAGGTCGTTTCAATGATATCAATGATACTGTAGTTTGTCCGATAATTGGAAGCAACGAAGCCTATAGCAAAAAGTTGATGAAATTTCAGGTCGCCCTAGGCAAGATAAGTGAGCGAGCAGACTCGAAGAAACCATTCGATACGCTTCTCGTCAAAGGAGGACAGTCACCGTCTCCTGCCGAGGCCATTGTTGTCAACGGTGAGAATCTATTACTTCTTTCAAACATGTACCGAATGAGCTTACACTTACAATTAGTGCTTGTACTGCAATACTTCGACGTCTGTTCCGTAATAATTGAAAATGCTATTATAATACCGACTTCTAATAACTGTAACTATAGTATGGCAATAATAACAATGATATGTAAAGTTAGAGCAAAATAAGACACATAAGCGATTATGTGGCTGGATTAGCTAACCTTTTCTTGCAGGCGCAATCATGCCCATAGGACAAGTGGAAGAACAGCGATGGGGAAACTTCTCGGAGTATATTGTCAAGGACCCCCATCGAATTATGCCCTGTTACATCGTTGAATATGTTACAAAGTAAATTAATTATTATTATATATAGTACATTACTAGGATAACTTGTTCCCATATTAATTTCTCCCATGCCTACCTCCCAGTGTTGCTTTGCATCTCGTTGTTGTTCTTGTTGTTATGATTCCGCGTAGTCTTCATTAATAATTGGCGTGTAATTCTCGTGATCCTGTGATGATGAAGTATGTACGTTTGGTTGTTAGGGGTTCGCATATGCTTTATTCACTAATTGTATGCTTGTATCTATAATAAACACTTTATAATACTACAAAGGTATTTCCTATAATATAATACATTGGTCAATGTAGTTGTGATCTTCATTGTAGGAGGAGATGGGAAGGAAACACTTTCTGCTTCATTAGGGGGAGGGGGCAATGCAAGTTCTTCGGGATAGTCTTTCGTGCCAAGTTTCATAAGTGTACTGTATACTTAGAGAAGAAAAATAGGTTGGGCAGCACGGAAAAAGGAGGAGGGTTTTTCTATTGCTTCTCGGCTTCGCATTATTGCGTGTGTGTTGTTACTAATAGAAAGAAGAAGGATGGGAGGGGGAGCGAATTATTGGATGTGCTTGGATTTGGTGTCCGGCTATCATGGCCGAGTCATCTCAGATTGCCACTTTGAAGCCCATCAAAATTGGAGGCGGTTTCTGTTTATTTGTCCTATTTCTTATTGAAAAAGCTGGAGGCTTTGTGCTGCCGTACTACATTTAATTCGGAGACATATCCTACTCTTCTCAATGGAAAGACATCATTGGTTGCGAAATCGCTTTGTTCTTATTTTATGTTCTTTTTCTTGGGCAGACGTTTCGAGGACAAAATTAGCTTATCCCAATTCTTGAACAATTGTCTCGTCCCTCTGCTTTTGAATAGATGTGTTTCGCTAACAATGGCATTTGAGCTACAGTATACTACATTGCCGCTCAAACTCCTTGACAGGGTTGTTGATATTTAAGCTTGTTTTATTGTATTCAATTAAAAGTGTATGTAAAGATTATAGTATGCAAATGTAGCTCTCATATGCTTTTATGACGTTATGTTTCTTACACATTGTCCATGAAATAGTATCCTCGTCAGGTGCTTTGCACACGAGGAAGGCCTACGGGGGAGAGGGAGACCTCCCCATAACAGCTTCCATCATGCAGCATTCGCGAGTCAGCAGTATGAAATTTGCATGTTTTGACTGGTTCACAGCTTCTTTCTGGTGAGAGTACTCTCACTCACTCTTATTCTCACTCTCACTCAATCTATTTTTCCAACGCTATGCTTTAGATGACAAGCTCCGAAAGTTTTAACAACCCACACTAAGCTTAGTTTGTAGGGTAGTTAGGTATCCGTGCATGATAAATAAGGCACTTGTTTCAGCTTGCATAGTTGCTCAAATTTGCTTTGAAAATATATTTAGTCATTAAAGCAAGATATTGAGTGTAAAATTTTTCTTCCCCACACATTTTGAGTATATAAAGCAAGAGTAATACTTGTATGTTATACTGTTCGAAAATAATCTTATTGCTAGTACAAGATGAAATTCTAATTTTAAGATACTGCAAGAAATCTAGGGTATTTGCTAATGAGAAAGTAAAAACGTCGTAGTTTTCGGCAATTTTAACTAATTCAAGCAAAATAACTAGTATATTGTACCAATGCGAAGAACTTAGATCCTTTTCTAATTGTAAGATTTTGAGCATCTACAATGATATAGAAATTCTTTTTTCCTGCTCCTTTTATAACTCAGAAAACATTTTAACGGAAAAAATAATTGTCTACAAAGTTTCATTATAAACAATATATCTCACAATCAGTAGACGTTTTGTTCTGACATTGTTGCGTTCGATTTTACTATCAAGAGGTTTCTTTTGAACTTATTGTTAGGAGCTCTAAATCTTTTCGTGACCGATGTGGCATCTGCTTCGCATGCCCAGGAGGGCGATGTTGATGATGGCAATTTGTCATGTTCAGCATGTTCGGCTTGTCCTCGAGGGGAATCCGTGGGATGGGTTACAGTGGATAATCCCAGCGAGGTCCAGATTATGCACTCGGCCGATGAATACACGTGTACCTTCCCGCTGTTGCTCTCATACACACTCATTTCCTCTTCTTATTTTGTTCAACTATGATACTTGTAACTGTAAAGTGAACTAATGTTTGCACATCTATTAGGCTGTGCTTGCAATATTACTATTGGCACATCTGACTACGTTCTGTACAAGTATCTGACTATCACTGTATGATCAAATCTTATTGTTAGGTTTCTTCACAATTACACAAATTTGACAAATAATTAAACAACTTAATAAGCTTTACAAAATTGAGTATACGGCCACAGTCGAATATTTGTACAAAACGGAGTCAGATAAGACGATAGTATATTATATTTCTACCATTTCGTGGCGATGGTACTTAGAACAAACACTTGCTTTTCTTTGTGATGGGATATTTTGCAGGCTAATTGCACTGCATGTAAGTAAGTGTTTCGCACTTCGGATTGAGGCATATTCTAATCCCACTTTTGTTGCATACATTTATGTATGTTTCCTCTCGTTCTCTCTTCGTTTTTCCGTTGGCAACGACAACAATGAACAAAGAATAAATTGGTTCCGATTTTCAAAGAACGTGCTAATTTATTGTCTATTGTCAGATAACGCCCCTATCCTCCGGGTTTCTGAATTCTTTAGTAGCTAAGAAGCAAGCAATTGTTGTTATATTAATGTAGTGCATTCATACGTTTTTCTCATCTCTATCTTTGCTTTTCGAATCAAATGCTGCACATGATACTATAGACAAGATCTATTTCTGGTCGGAGTTCGCAGAAACCAAATACGGCCAAAGTATTTCGTATGTATGAAGTTGGGAACAATTGAATGTGGTGACGGGTCTTATTGTTAGGCTTCCGAGAATCACCTCTTTCACTTTTCTACGACTCTTTGAAAAATTCGAATCCTCTTCATTCAACGTAATTTGGCCAATTAAAGGAGTTAATCGCTCAAAGGCATTATTTCCAGCAGAAATAGCTTTTATTACCCGAAGCAGGCTATAAAATGTCCGATTGCCTTCTTCCTCGCTTGCAGTCCAATTTGTTCGACATTCCAATTATTCGTTTGTTCTGCGCATGCGTGACTATTTTAGTGGCCTAACATAATCAATACTGTTTTAGTATCGATGACATACTGTAGGATGGTACCGTAGTCATCTATGTTTGACGACAACAATGGCTACAATGAACGCATATCGAATGTAAGTTTTTTTTTCTGTTCCCAAATCTTAAGGTGAGACATTTCAAGACACACCTACTACATTTAAAGGTAGCACAACCTGAAAATACTGTAGTCCTTGTGCATGTTTGACCCAACGAAACGTGCGCGCTCTAATGCATCGCATCAATTTTTTTCGTCAACCGACCAGTTGGAACTTTCTTCTTGCTGTTTGCTGCTTCACTTTTACTTGTTTGCTTGTTATGTTTCATGTTAATGGGAATGTGAGAAGGATGTTTACAGCGGGGAAGATATTTATGGCCTTTTTATATCGTAACAGGTGCTTTCGCTCCCATATTTATCATTGCGCGCCTCTCTCTTTGCCTGGATTTATATGCTTTTCCCGGCTGTCTGCGGTTGCCGCTATTATCTCTGCCCGATAAAATCCATTCCATCGGACCTTTTCTGATGACTCATTTCATGAAAGAAACCACTCTACAGTTGTTGTTGGCTTTGAGCTAGAGTGGTCTACTGTTATACTGTACTCAATCCTTTCGACGCTTTGTTCTTTTCCCTAACTTCATTATTCTATCTTTAAATTGAGCCGTCATTTTCCTCTGTTCCGATGCGATCATATTGCCTCCTCTCACGATATTCGGTTGACCGAAGAGAAATTGCACGTTTCCATGACCGCACCCTATCGAACCATTTGTGCTGTCCTAATACAATCAGCGGATCTCCCTTAAAGTACCATTATTCCCTCCGGCCGTGTTAGTTCCGTATCGATTCGGCTGTGTGCCGGGTGTGCTCTGTCTGTCTGCGCGCTCCTTCTTTTCCCTGCTCTCTCGCAGTGTCAGCCCAATAGCGAACGTCGATTCCGTGTGTGCGGATTCTGTGTGAGTCTTTGATCGAAAGCGAATCTTCAAATGTTCCCGGGTTTGATGGAATAAGAATAGAATAGGAGGGGCAACGGCATCCGCTTGCCCAATCAGTGTGCTCTTGCTTTCTCCAGTCCTCAAATTTGCCAGCCTTTGGCTAGCATTTCGCAATCGGGCTTAACATGACTAGGAATTACTTCTGGACGAGGTTCGTTTTATGCTTGAGGTAGAAAAAGGCAGAGGTAAATGAGTCACGCCGGATGCGTGCGATGGTCTAATCACCCACTTGTCCTAGGGACTTTTTTGATTAGTTTCATGATGATTCCCCCCCCCCTCTTACTGTTGAGCCACTGCGAACAACACGGCTACTAAGCTGTGTTTGTCGCTGGAAATTGGCTTTTTTCAAGAAAGCACCAGTTAGTCTATTGGCGATCCTCCTTTGCTGTTTGTTGTGATGGTTTCATCATCAGTTCTTCTTCCTCTTTTGGACTCGTGATTATTGGAAAAAGGCTCTTTTTTGTGCTAAGACCTTATTCTATCGTTTCAGCATTGTTGTCACATTTTCAAGGCATTTAAGATGATTATCCATACATTGTTGTTTTGATAATGTAACATATTTTGTTTTATTATTAGATATTATTTTTATAATAAGCTTCTTTAGCCGAAAGATCGAAAGTATCGGGAAGATGACGGGGATGAGTCAGGAGGACGTCCTGCGGAACACGCGCACCGTCGTCCAGGGTCTGGAGGCACTCAAGGAAGAACACAATGCTATCCGGAACTCGCTCATCGGAAGTGCTGCTGGTTAGTACGGACTAGCTGACTAGACTAGCAGCTAGCATAGATGATTGGCACGATCTTGTGAACAAGAGAATTGTACGCTAATGGCGTGGTGGTTATTGTACAATTGCCTTGGCTTATAGATATAGAGACTTTGTTACTTCAGTTCCTTCACTGAATTTTTTCAAATAATTATTTTCAAGTTATTTTGATCTTGTTTTCAGGGCTATCAAATGATGAGGCGCAGTTGATCGGAGAGAAGACAAGCATCATCGAGAAGAATCTGGAGAGAATCAACCTCGGCATCGAGGAAGCTCACGTGAGTTGAAAAACTTACTTTCGGGATAATCTTATTTTATTTCTCGATCATTGTTTCATTTCTTTATATGCTTAAGAACCGCTGAATTTGTTTCTTATGATCTTGTTGATGCAGGTGATGATGTCTCTTGCCAATCACCTGCAGACCCTGGAAGCAGAGAAGCAGAAGCTGAAGGCACAAGTACGCCGACTCTGCCAGGAGAACGCGTGGCTGAGGGACGAACTGAGCAGCACGCAGTCCAAGCAACAGGTCACACTTCTCATATATGTTTATATATAAACATTCGTACAATTTTGGCATGAAATTCGTACACACGACACGCAAGTTCTTGTACGGATGTCATGTGCAAAAGTACGAATGTTTTGCACTGAGGAGAAAGGATTGGTTTTTGGTTCCACCTCTGAAGGTGGATTTTCGGATTTCAGTGACCCTAATACCATCCTACTTTACTGATTTGGAGGCTCAATTAGTTACGGTTAAGGTAGTTTCGGTAACCTACCAACAATAGATATTTGTCTCTAACTTTTTGTAGTGACCACTTATTATGTGCTGCGGATAAATGGTATTTGCTTACAATTCGAGTAAATTTTTCAGACTAGCGAACAACGGGTCGCGCAGTTGGAAGAGGAGAACAAGCACCTCCAATTCATGAACTCGATCAAGCAATTCGATGAGGACCAGCAGGGTGATAAGACCGGTGACAAGGTATGCGACATTCTGTGTCATTGTCATTATATACCAGGACATGCCATGCTACCGACGAACGTTGGAGCATCAGCGAAAAAAAACGCTAGAAAATCTGTTATGTCTCAATGCTCTTAATTTGTTTCTTACAATTGTCATATTCTTAAGAGATAACTTTTTTAGGGCTCCGGTAATGAGCAGAACAACCAGCAGTCGAACGAGAGCACCCTCCAGGAGCTCGGATTTGGACCGGAAGACGAGGAGGAGATGGGAGGTTTGTTATACACAATGTGTTGCTACAATACAAGACGCGAGCAAAGTATTGTTCTCTTCGATGGAATGTTAGCAAAAATTAATCCATATTCATAGAATACGGTGTTGTAAAAACTTCGCCGATAAAGCCTTGAGTCGTTGTCAGACCAGGAAGCAACTCGCCTTCCGCACTGATCGTGGCTTTATTTTAATCAGGAAAACGGGCTAAACACAGGGGTCGTTACACGGTGAAATTACATACGCGTATTAAGTACTTGATTTCAAACTCATGATGGACTCCGCATCCGCTTATTTCGAATCCAGCCTGAACCGGTATTTCAGCGTACGCGCAGCCGACTCCGGCCCACTCCATGGCGGCGTCTGCGAATGCCGGCTACGAGATCCCGGCCCGACTCCGAACCCTCCACAATCTGGTCGGCTCCTTTATCTTCTCTCTCATTCGCTTGCGCTTACGTCTCAACCAGACCGCACATCAGGCAACGATTGCCCCCCGGCTATTTCGGTGTGATGTAGTGGCGATGCACCGGTAGAATCAAGTGCGTCATGTCAAATGGACTGACTGACGCACTTGAAGGGCATCGTGGTGTGCGTGCTGGTGGTGTGCGATAGGAGAGTACTGCTTAGGATGAGGTTATGGTAGAATAGATTGCGAATCAAACGGCGCGTAGATGTAAACGTGCACATTTATACTGGCTGTTTACTTCAGGAGTATTTACAACATTGAAGTACTTCTTTCAATTACTACAGAACCTCTCATGAGCGGTACTAGTCTGACGTGCCTGTGGTGTGAGAGAGTTTATTGGCGTGCTTCAGGTGATCCAGTATGCATCGCAAGGACGATACGAGGTGGCGGTTCCATTGTGCAAGCAGGCTCTGGAAGATCTGGAGAAGACCTCTGGCCACGATCATCCCGATGTGGCTACCATGCTGAACATTCTCGCTCTTGTCTACAGGTATTGTTTATCATCGGATCTTCAAAGATGGTCCCGCGAGTGTCCAATTGCACTTACAATTATCAGATATTATCGATAGAATATTTCGGGCCTTATTATGCACAAACTGGTTGCAGGGATCAGAACAAGTACAAGGAGGCGGCGAATCTGCTGAACGAAGCCTTGCACATCCGCGAGAAGTGCCTCGGGGAAAGCCATCCCGCCGTGGCCGCCACCCTCAACAATCTGGCTGTGCTCTATGGAAAGAGGGGCAAGTATCGCGAGGCCGAACCGCTGTGCAAGAGGGCGCTCGAGATCAGGGAGAAGGTAAGTGAAGAACATTCTGGAACATCTTCTTATTCATACCGTACCACTCACAATGAATGCTCGCAAGACTTGGATTGGTGAGTCCCACAAGCATTAGCACGGTAGAAAATAAATGGGATAGAACTGCCACGTTTTGCTTTAGCAATGCGGTTTTATATTATGGAATACATTAAGCAATATCGTGAAAGGTTTAATGATGTTCAGGTGCTGGGCAGCGATCATCCAGATGTGGCGAAACAACTGAACAATCTCGCACTGCTCTGCCAGAATCAAGGTGAGCATACTGTAGTGAGAGTTGGATCCTT
>JACMIJ010001812.1:0-11147 GCA_014805365.1 Koerneria luziae
TCTTCACGCTGTTATTGTAACTCATGTTTCACTGCGAAGGAAGTAGTCCGAGTGAAACATGTATGCTACACTCTGTTATAGTATAATAGTTTACTCAAGCTATGGAACTTCTTCTTCCTTACATCATTCCCATTCATTTTACGGGGTTGGTGCCTCTTGATGAGACTGACGCCCTAGCGGGAACCACCCAATGAACCGTCAAGCTACAGTTAACGTCGATTGCATTTACATTAGTAGTGATTGCGTCCTTGCGTAAAATCGCTGCGCTTTTTCAGCCGCCCTCGCTGGACGCACGGCGTCAATCGTCGCCGGTCGTGAAACCGCTGCCGGACACGCCCGCACCTCGACCGCCGCCTCACGGACACGCCTATCAAGTCGGCACTCCGGGTAAGGCGGTGTTCCAGGGTTTCAGTACATACTCAGAACCAAAAGATAGGCCTTGAAAGAGCTGGAGTGTTTAAAACACTCATTTTCTTCAGTGTTAAGTGTTTTTGTAATCCTTTCGAGAAAATGCGTGTTGTGAACATTCCATCACTATGGAGCGCTTTTAAGATGCTAAAAACATAAAGTTTTAGAAAATGTGTTTTTTTTCTGTGTGAGGTTTGAAAAGCAAATGTTTGCCGGTTTCAGTGCAATCGTCCGCGTTGTCCACGTCCACCCATACGCCCTCCTCGCAGACCTCGCACTCGGCGCAGATCCCGAGTGGCATCGAACTCAGCATCGACCAGTTCCGCCTGTGCTCGGTACTTGGACGAGGACACTTTGGAAAGGTACGGTATTAGTTGAAACACAGTCACTGTGTTTCATAGTATATGATAGTAAGATGCTTAATTTGCATATTTAGACGAATAAATATTCAAATTAGCGGACATCGGCTGATGTGAATTTTTTGACGTTTACATGGAGCACGAGTGATAACGAACGAGAGAGAGTATACATGAATAGGCATATCACATTTGTGCTTCTCATGCTGCTCTATTACATTTTCTCTGTATAACTTTCATTGCCCTTGCGATTCTTCCTTCAACAATGTTTCACTAACAGTTAGCTCACTGTCAGGCGAGCAAACCGTCTACCAATGAATCCGCATTCCAGGTGATACTGTCGCAGCTGAAGTCGTCGCAGGAGTACTACGCGCTGAAGGTGCTGAAGAAGGGCGACATTCTCGCGCGAGACGAGGTCGAGTCACTGATGGTCGAGAGGCGCATCTTCGAGGTATTCCTTATTCTGTATGCAATCGGACCAAGCTCACTGGGTAACAGGCAATGACACTGACAAAGGGACATTAATTAGACAAGATAATTAGACAAGATGATAGAGGATACTGGAATGGGAAAGTAAAGAAATAGGAGTACTAAGAGATACTGTCGTTATCGTTGTAGTTATTGTGTTCCTTTTTTACGAAACTTTGTGCAACTTCCAAGACGGTTACTGTCGAAATTTCAGAACAGCTGTTGTGTTCCAAACTCAGTGATTTTAAGAATAAGAAAACGGTGAATTTTCTATTGTTGATTTTCCCTGTTCTTTACTGTTCTATGACAATGTAACTGTTTAAAAATTTTTTTTTTATTATTTGTAAAGTTATTTATGTATGCGATTTGCAGGTTGCCTCGCGTGCTCGCCACCCGTTCCTGGTGAATTTGTTCGCGTGCATTCAGTCGCGCGAGCACGTTTTCTTCGTCATGGAGTATTCGATGGGCGGAGACCTCATGAGGCACATTCACGATGATATCTTCAGGTGAGAGGTGGTCTTGCTTTGACCCCCCCCCCCTCACCCTTTCTTTATTTCGAAAACGGGGGACCTTCGGATTTTAGGAAGCCGAGGTTTTTTGAGAGTGTTCTTTATTATTATTTGTATGGTTCTCTGTATTTCAACATGTAGAGTACAAAACTCGTGCCCAACCCAAGGCAGAGTCTCCCGTATTCAAGGCATTTCGCCTTGCGGGTATTTCTGAGATGGTCAAGTCGTTCCTGAGTCTTGCGCCCAACAAAAGCGTTATTATTCTGTGTTAGACAATTGGCACAGAGATGTCAGTGTTGCAAAAAAGTTATTGGTCCGGCGAAAGGTTGGGCTTCACTCCAAACAAAGAGCATTATCTAGCCACCCACATGTGTGTGGTTACTTGGTTCTGGAAGATTTTACTTTGCTACGTTACTTTATTACTCTTCTTACTGCTTGACCAAAATGAAGTTTGCTGTTCAGTGAGGAGCGCAGTTGTTTCTACGCGGCGTGCGTGCTGCTCGGCCTCCAGTTCCTGCACCAGAACAACATCATCTATCGGTTTGTCGTTGTTTTTTTGGCCGTTATTGTTTTCCTGGTCCATAATTGCAGACTAAATGGGTAGGGTGCAGAAATATTCAAAAATTGAAATTGGTGCCATCGAATGAAATAGGATGAGTCCAGGATCTTTGGTTCAGTTATGCTATCTTATCTATACTAGCCGTAATCTATGGGTAGCTTAGATTACCGCACGGTAGATGTTAGGTATGGGTCTTCCCGGTTTCCCTCTGAAACTAATTGTAAGAGGTTGTGTACACCGGAAAATAGCATTGTGTTCGCAACGAGAAAATTGGTCGCTTGGTTTTTTTTGCTGTTAAGCTTACAATTAGGTTATGGTACTGGTGAGGGGTTATATGTGAATGTAATCTTATTGTTAGTTACTGGTTTGCTTACCTTCGTGAGACATCGGTGGCTCTGTGTTTCGCGCTAACGACTTCAATTGGTTTTCTTCCGCTGTCGGATAATCGAAAAACACAAACTATTATAGAATGATATTTAGACAAGTCCGTCAGATATCAGCATCTTTGCGTTTCGTGCTATCCATTAGAGTAGTTTAGCTGCTCTTTCCCGTTACTTCCTTTATAGTCGGTGTTCTGTGTTTGTGTTGTTTAGCCCTTTGCTGTCGCAATTACAATAAATTTTATTTTACAATTCCAATCTCAATTTTTTTTAAATTAATTTTTTGAATTTTTAAAAACTCAATTTTTTAGTGATCTGAAACTGGACAACCTGTTGCTGGATCGCGACGGATACGTGAAGTTGGCCGACTTTGGCCTGTGCAAGGAGAAGATGGGACCGACCGATCGGACGAGTACCTTCTGCGGAACACCCGAGTTCCTTGCACGTATGTCTATATTGGTTGTTTGCTGCTTTTTTGTGATATTGATGTTTGTTGTGTTTATAAAAAAAAAGTCATTTTGCTGCAATGATCCAATGATCAAAAACTATTGCTGCAGTAGTAACCCAGTCCATCTTTACTCCTCCTTGAGGTGACAAAGAGTAACAATGCGATTATTTTGTTAGTTCACGGAGAAGATCTCGCCGAGTGGAGGGTATTACTACCGCGGCTCAATGATGAGTGTTATTAGCGAATAGGAGTCAAGTGAATGGTTGTTATTTGAGCTAATTGTGAGAATCTGTTTTTTTTTTTCATTTTTGCAGAAATGTGTGAGGCACTGTGCCCTAATGGAATGTGTTTTTCAGCGGAGGTGTTGACGGAGTCGTCGTACACTCGCGCGATCGACTGGTGGGGATTGGGCGTGCTCATCTTCGAGATGCTGGTCGGAGAACCACCGTTCAGGTGATTTTTGGAGTTTATAGTTTATCGAGAAGCTTTTTTAAAGGATGAGTCCCACGAGTTTTAGAACTCGTAGGGAGAGCATTGGTTAGAGGGTAGTAGGTGCGTTCAGTACGTTAACAAAGTTTGAGTTTACGAAACTGTGTTGTTTTCGAGATATTCATCCATCAATGTCTGCAGGAATTCAAAAAATAATTAATTTGGTATACTGTAGAAAGTATTGAAGCAAAGTACTGATAAGTATATTCGAAAACACAAAGTCAACAAGACTGTTCAGTGTGGGGTTTAGGTCTTGAGTGATGCTTGATACTTGTGTTTTTGTTCCCTGTTGCAACACAAATGCTGCTGCAAGCGATCTCCTAATACTGATCCTTTAACTTGAAATTTACCCAAAGTCTCCCAGAAAGACGAGAAACGGGAAAAAATTTCGGTGTCACTACTCAGAAAATCGTAAGCCTGAAGAGTGCTGGCTCGTAATTCTATTGAGATAATGATTGTTTTAAACACTCAAAACTTGAAGCTTATTCTTCTGTGTGTAGATGGGCCTAGTTCTATTTTTTTTTGCGATTTCGCACAGAACAATATTGAACTGTCGTTGTTTTCAGTGGCGACGACGAGGAGGAGATCTTCGACTCGATCGTCAACGACGACGTCCGCTACCCGCGATTCCTCTCCATCGAGAGCATCTCGATCATGCGTCGACTGATGCGCAAGAACCCGGAGAAACGCCTCGGCGCCAGCGAAAAAGACGCCGAAGACGTGAAGTCGCAGCGATTCTTCAAGGTACGCCTCGCGTTTTTTTCTTCTTTGGAGTAGCGTGAGCGTTGTGCTCATCCTTCATGTCATGCTTATTGTTAGCAGGGTTGGTGTTTCGTAGTGAGAGCTATCTGGAGCTAGAGAGCAAAAACTAGAGAGGACTAGATAAAGTGTTGTGAAGCTGAACGGATGAATCATGGTTGGGCTGATTGCTTTTTAGGCTGTGATGTTTTTGTTATCTATGAAATTTCATTGATGTTAAATATACGTTTTGCCAGGAATTCCTGGTACAATAGGAACCCCCGTCCATTTCAACCCACTCCGATTACGGGAAAACACTTTATTTGGCTTACTTCTTTCCTTTACCGTTCGTTGCCCTTTTCCGTGCGAATATGATTGATCCGTGTTGCAGCACATCAACTGGGAGTGGGATCGGCTGTTGAAGAAGGAGATTCGACCGACCTTCGTACCACAGATTGTGAGTGCATCATATAATATCCACACTGTGACCAATCACAATTATTTCAACATCCTGCGAAATGTGACTATGGAAATTTGGACCTCCTGGAGTGTTTCCAGTACAAAATTTTCGACATCCTGTACGTTGGTCACAAGTCTGAAATATGTCTGGAGTGCAGCCAGCTGTTATTGTTGTGTTTCATCGAGTTCACTTTTTTAAACATTCACGAAGGAAACTAATTCGTGAAGATATTGTTCTATCAGACAACAAAACTTCTTTGCATTTTGCGGTACTTGGAGGAAATAAGCCTCATTAGCGCTGGAACTTTTGCAACATGGATTTTCTTCAGCGTTATGTATTTTGTAATACTGTTGAGCAAAGAGTGTTAGGAACATTCCAGCACTAATGAGTGTTTAAGACACTCAAAATTGGATACTTTTTTGTAGTTTATAATGTTTATTTACTTATTTTAAACGCTTCTTTTGCAGAAGAACATGGAGGACGTGTCGAACTTTGACGACGAGTTCACGAATGAGAAGCCGCGATTCTCGTCCGCCAAGGACAAGCGCATCATCACCGACACCGACCAGCAACAATTCCGCGACTTTGACTTCTCCGTGGTCTCGGAACGATTTTAGTCACCACTCTTTTTTTTCAAATCTCCCGCCATCATATACCCATTTCTTGGCAACTTGCCAACTTTCAATAGCCGCCATATACCTCCTCCGTGACAGGCGCTTGCCTGTGATGTGAATTCTTCTTCTTCAAAAAAAATATGTTGACCCATAAAGTAAGGCTAATGCTAAAGTACATATATGCATAGGTTAGTGTTGTATATGTCTACTATGTGTGAGTGTACTGTAGTTGTGGCTTTTCCCATAATGTGTGTGTTTTTTTGTTGCATTTATTAGGTTACTTTGTAACTTTACTTTATAACGTCACTTTATAATGCTAATCTAACCAAAAGCTGGATTCGACAGTACCATATATATGAGTATGTACCATATTGTATCCGTAATCAAAGTGTTGTTTGTCTTTTGATCGTTCTATGTGCTCTTGCTCTTCTTGTATCTATGCAGATAGCCAAATTTTATGTTTATTTTATATTTTATTTTGATGTGTCCCATGCTATGCGTATTCGTACTCTACAGTATCTCTGGTATATAAGAATTTTTTTAAAATTTGGGCTCAAGAAGTGGGTTTTCTCTGCTATGAAACTTCTCTTTAAAAAAAAAAAATTTATTACGCTATTTTTGTTTTTTTGGTAATTTAGATCTTTTAATTTTGTGAAGGAGAGAAAATTTCACTTTTCTTGAGCTTCTGAAAGTTGAGATTTACGTGATTCGATATTTTGAAATTTTTTTCGTTTCGTTCTGGTTGCCTTTTCCAAGCGAGTATACCCTCTCTTCATTTCTCCAAAAAATTGTTTTGTCTTCTACAAAACTAGACATATTTGTCTCTCTCTCTTTATTTAAGTAATTATTTTCTGTACTGTACAAGTGTACCAAGTCAGTTATACTATGTACTCGTTGCCAGTTGAGATTCATATTCGCGCGTTTTGTTGTTCTCTGGGCATTTCTTCTTCTAAAGCTGTCAACACTTTCTTCCCCTTGCTTCTAGCTGCTTCCATCGTCTATGAGAGTCTCACTGCCAACTGTAGAAAACGTTATATGCTCAAACTTCTTTTTTTTCGCCAATTTTGCTACGCAATAGTGGGGATAACACTTTCAGTTTCTCTGTATGCATTTGGTACCGTTTTCGGGGGGTTTCGGTCCAAAATTGGCCGATTGCCAAGTTTTTTCGTCATTTGTGCCATATGGTGCAACTATAGGCATGCAATAACACAACATGTTTCTTCCGGCGGTCTGAGAATACCTAATTTGCATACGTTAACAAAGGGTGTACTCTCGCTATGACAATTCTATTTGCAAATTTGAGACCGGCGAAAGTTGCACCGTATCGAACATGTTGTGATAGCTAAGCAATAATACTAGCGAACCCTTAGAGCAATGCGGTAACACACCAGCTTTCTCCATTTTCCTCCTTCTCGGATACTTTCTTTCTTTCTGCTGTCTTTGGCACTCTGCCAGCTTCAGTCTTACGAGATACGGTAACACTGTTTTTTTTCTTCTTCGTCTTGTGCAATTCATATTCTAGGGTATGCTCTTTCTTGTTTATGCACTTTTTGGCCCGCCTTTGTATAGTTGTGGCTTCCTTGTTTTTTCCCCTGCTTTCATCGTTTATTTTGAACGTAATTTTTACAAATCAGCAAAAAAAAATTTGCGCTTCGCTATTCTGGGTGTGCTTTCCTGCGGTGTACACGTGAGATTTGCGCTTCTGTTATTCTCTAAATAAGCTCCGCCTCCAATTTCTTTTCCGAGATATCCCAAGTTATGGCCGGTAGCATCTCGTTCTGTTTCAACGATTCATCTATTCAGTTCGTGTTGTTCGGTTGCTGGCGCTGTGCCAAGTGCTTTTTTGGCACAGTGCCAAAAGCTTGTTTGCCCCCCACAATGGACTACTTGTGTCGAGCTGGCTGAGGCTACGTTCTTGGAATCATGTGTTTATTCGTTCTGCTGTTACGATACATAGCTGTAAAAATTGAGTGTGATGTCAGTGTACTTAAAGTAATAAAGTAATTGTTATGAGGACTGGTGGTTTGTTTTGCGGCGGAGCGTATTGGATCGCATGATTCGAGTATTTTGAGGAACATGGAAGATGAAGGATTAATGGCTATAAAAATAAAAGAATTTGGCTATAAACACAAAAAGTTTGACGGTGAACACAGGAATATGCAAATTTTGAACCGGCGACCTAATTGTAAGAATAACCTTCAAACACTAGAAAAATCGAAAACTAATTGTAAGGATCGGACAATTGGGCCAGAAATACTTCGGTGACTTTGGTGGTGAAGGACTGTCGAATATTGACAGTGAGCAATGATGCTGTAATTGTCCTGGATTTTGGTTGCCCACAAGGGTTGAAATTACTGTTCATGACATAAACAAGTAGTCAAAAGTTCGAGAGCTTTGAGTTTCGTAAGGAGGGTGTATGATCTTCTGGTATACCAATTTGGTCTCTGAAACCACAACGGATGTTTGCTGGACAATACCACATTTTTTTGCTCTATGCATCTTGGATCTTTTTGATTATAATTGGGTTATGCTGTGGAAAATTGTACAATTTACGCAGCAGTATGTGTAGTACGAAAAAGCATACAGTGACTGTCTATACATTGGCGTGTAACGTTTCTAACAATAAGCTCCGAAAATGGGGTGAGATTTAGTTTCACAAACAGTAGTGCTTTCAATATTGAGGGATCCCAAACAAAACTGGGTGCCGCGGCATTTTCAATAGCGTTGTTGTGCATCATGCATATGTTTCAGTGTCGATGACAGGAGGGGCGGAGCACGACGACGAGAATCCGAAGGTGTCGTCGAACACGACCAAGTTCTTTGTGGGTTTTTTTCCTTTATGTTTAAAAAAAATGTTTTTCTCCTTTAAAAATTTCCAAATATGTATAACATATTGGCCCCTACTAGCAATACGAGGTTTGTATGCGATATAGTAGAGGGTTGGGGTTAAAATCGCCTACTTTTGTGTTTTCAAAGTGCTCCTGGCACATCAAGGGCAACGCCCGTGGAGATACTCTTTTAATTACGGGCAAAAACTTTGCGTTTGCCTTATATGCAGCAAACATTTACCTTTGCGGTTCCTTTACCTGTTGCAATAAGTAAGTTGGTACTCTTTTCTTATTGTTAGCCCGCTCAGGCTTTATGCTAAATTTGTGTAGTGGTGAGCTTAGAAAAAAAAAGAAGCTGGGTAACACCGATGCATTATCAAACACTAACAATGAGAATAGACTAAAGCCGATTAATTTTTTCTCAATCTTACCAGGTTTTGCAGATCTTTAAGGATCCGGACCCGGGTTTCACTCAGACCGTGATCTCGGTTGGCGTCAATCTGGTGCTCTCCAACATGGCACTGTATGGCATCAGTGGCAATGCAAAGATGGCATAGTGAGTGGCACAACTACCATATTTACTTTGTTATTTGCGGTTTTGCCCGACATTCTTTCTGTTAGTGTGACGATTTTCCTAAACTGCTGGCGGTATGTAAGGTGTCCATCATATTGCTAGTACAGCCTGCTTGATGTTTCATTGAGAGACTATCAATTGCTCGGTTTTTTCTTTGCTAATTGTTTTGTCAATGCTCATAGCAATTATTCGATGACTTTGAGACATTTTAGTATATGGAGCCACTCACAATCAGAGAACATTTACAATTAGCCTCGATCGCGCTGGAGTGTTTAAAACACTCGTTTTTTTTTCAGTATTACGTACCTCGTAATTCTTTTGAGGAATTGAGTGTTATCAACACTCTAGCACTATGGAGTGTTTGTTTAAAGCGCTTAAGATTTGAGGGTTTTTGTTCTGCAAGCACAAATAAGTTGCTTTTAGCAAATACGGCTTGCTTTTGTTTGCAAAATACCTTCCTTAACAACCTCTTGGCTGTTTTTACACCATTTCAATATAAAATGTTCAGTATTGCTTTTTTAAACTTTTTTGTGTAACTTTTTTTTCTTGCAGCCTGGCGAGTCTGTTCACCATTCCGGCGTCAGTGGTGATGTGCGTGCGCGATTCGCGTGCCGACTACGAGAAGTGGAAGGAGATGCGCGTGATGCGACTGCGAGGCATGCCCGATCGGTACGGTATTTGATTTGCGTTATTGTTACGGTAAAGTAGAATGGCGTGGTGGTAGGGAGCGCCCTACATCATACATGAGACCCGGGTTCGATCCCCGACGATTGCATCCCTGTCTAACCAAGGTGGCATCCCTCCCGGTTCGGCAATTTGGTAGTGAGCGTTTTACAAAAGTAAATGGTTTTTTTGTCAAAAATGGGCACTGCGAACTTAGATGCCCTACAGCAGCCCGACTCCCTCAGTTACCGTCCCGCAGGCTATAAGGCCTTGAATCGGCAGTTTCTGTTTTTGGAACATGTTGTAATACGGGGTGATACTCATATCTTGCGGTCGATTCACAGACAAGCAACCAAATGCGGGGTGACCCTACGTTTCCAGGAGCGGCATTGTTCATACATTTAGGCGGTTTATTTTTTTTAAAATTTGTTTATCCGTGCACCGTAGCTTGTGTTCTTGGAATGTTTCGAAGTGGCGTGATGAGTTTCATGAGTTTCTTTTTTTTTCTGACTCACAGCTGAGCGGTCTCTTGCTGCATCTCTCCACCATACTCTTCTGTTGGGATGTTCGTTTGGTTGTAAATCTCCCTGCACAGGTACGACACACTACAAACTGGGAAAAGCGCCCACTTCCCCTGTCTCCCTAGCGTCTTTAAGGACTATGGTGACCACAATCGTGGAAGAAAAATTGTGTAGCTTCAAAAAAGAGCAGGAGTCCAAAATTGACAAGCTCATCGTTGCCCTTTCCAAGCTGCAAGAGGGCATTGACGCCATCCAGACATCTTTGGCCAACCGACAGACTGCTTCCCCACCAGCCAGTGTGACGTACGCGGGTATAGCGAGGGTAATGGCAAACAAGGCTACCATCGAAGATAAGGCCACACGTCTCGAACAACAAGTTCTACGACCTATCCTTTTCCCTCAAACAAACATGTCCAGATATAGTTCTGCTCACAGAGACTTGGTTGAATAGCACAGATCCTGATTGTATAATGATCAGAGATTTGCCATATGCTGTTCACAGGGTAGACCGGGATTTTGTTTCGTTTGGTAGGGGCGGTGGGGTTGCATTACTACTTTTGAACCATTTTTCCGCTCTTGTGCATAGTTATATTGGTATTGATGGAGTAGAAGGTATTGCTGTAGACGTCCATCGAAATAGTTTTGTTCCTCTTTCACTTCCTATTATCCGTTTTGCTGTTATTCATAGGTCTCCAAGCGCATCTCTGACGTCTTCTATGCATCTCATTGATTTCCTCAAAGGCATTACCAATCCAGCTTTTCCCTTGTTCGTCACTGGTGATTTCAATCTACCAAAGATTGATTGGAAATCCTTAACGTGTCCGTCATCTCATTCACTAAGCTTAGAATTTCTTCATTTCTTCTGTGATTATGGCTACCACCAGTACGTGCAGACCCCGACCCGGGGTGAAAATATCCTCGATCTTGTCCTGTGTAACTTCCCTGTTGTTTCATCGTGTATAGTTGGTCCGCCACTGACATCGACAAGCGACCGTTCTTCTATCTCATTCGGCATCTCTCAACCATCCTCCCGTCCCATATGTGCTAGCTCTACTAGAAGATATCGGCTCGGAGACTGGGACAAAATCAACCAATGTATTGCATCTCATAATTGGACAATAGCCTTTGCAGG
>JACMIJ010001813.1:0-11144 GCA_014805365.1 Koerneria luziae
CACTACAAAACTGATACTAATTGTAAGCAAGAAAGGAGAAAGCTGACCATTTGGAGGACTCTGAGTTGCTCTCCCGGTTGGACCGATAGCTCATCCGGCTGGCGAGCATCGAAGGCGAAGCGAGCCGTCGCCAGACTGCAACTGCTCATCCAAAACCACAAATTGTCAATCAATCACATTGTTTATGCAAAACCAGTACCCATTTTTCTGCTCTTACAGTTACTTCCATTGGAATATTTTTACGTTCAACCAAGAAATATAAGCAGGAAGATTGAATCAATCCTTCAATGGACCGGAACATATTGCATGTGGTGGTCGACCACCTGTGAACAATACGAGGGCCATGGGTGGGATGCACCTTATAATAAATAGTAGATTACAAAACAGTCTGAAGGTGAAATGACAAGGGAACATGAGGGATCACCCTGATAAGAAAGAGAAACAAATGTAGAATACGATAAAAGAACGACATATATGATGAGGGAAAAGCATAAAGGGAAGGAAGGACAGCGGAATCGGGGAAATAGAAAGAGCCGGAGCTAGTTACGCCAATTATTGCCACCTACTGCTCATGTATTCATAGTTGACATACATTATACCGCCAAAATAAGTCATAGCTCATCAATTCAAAAAAGAAGGAACGAACCCGATTCCATCATCGTTGTCGTGTACGGGCTCATCCAAATCGACAACAATCTGGACGAAATTGGCCGGGAAAATGCCAGACTTTCCCCGGATCCGGCCCTCCAACCAATTCTCATCCACACGTCGAATCAACCGAACAATCTCATCAGCATCGAACGACAGCTCATTGCTCCATGAATCGCCACTACAAATACAGTTATAACGTATACACTAAGGCCTATTTCATAAACAATATCAGTATACGATAACTAGTTATTAGCAAAATTACACAGCATATGCAAAATCAAGTTGGACAGCATAGAAGAAGAAAAACAAGCAGCCCTGCTAACAGTCTATTGTCAGTCATTCTCTTCTTGCCTTATCACAGTATGACCATAAAACAACCATCAAATGCCTCAATAAAATAGCTATCTTCCACAATATATACAATTTCCTTTCTTTAAATTAGACGGTATGTACCTAACAATAAGATTATTTTTAGCATTATAATACGCGAAAAAGTTATTTTGCAAGAAACAAGTCACCTGAATGGATAGAGGCTTCTGGCGTATGGTCCGACGATATCGGCCTGATCCTGGCCATTCATCCCTTACTTCTTAAAGTATTACTACGACAAAAATTGTTCCGAATCTTTATGGGCGTGGCTTGGCAAATTGCCAACTCTCATTCACCACCCCCCCCCCATACCAAATCTCGTTCCAGTTCTCCTCAATACACTGCTTGATTCAAACAACTTCTCGACCCAACGAAGCCAACAATATTGAAAATAGTTTATCCTGAAAACATTGAATACTATTCGGGGAAAGAACGAAGAGCGAGAATAAGGAATGCACGATAATCAGACTAGAATCAAAACATATTAAAACAATAAGAATAAAGCATTCAACTCATAAAGCCTACAAATCACTGGCATGAATGACGAATAATGTGAATTGCACACAGTTCATATTAAAACAATAAGAATAAAGCATTCTACTAATAAAGCCTACAAATCATTGGCACGAATGATGAAGAATGTGCATTGCACACAGTTCATACAAAAACAACTAGGAATAACAAACAATCAATGAACATAACACATAATACAATTGTGATAACTCTATCACAATTTCTTTTAAAAAATGTTTAACATACAAACGTTGACACATTCCAGGTCAAATTTGCCACCGAAAGAGAGCTCCCTGAGCAAGTGTTTGCATATACAGTGACTAAATGAAATTATATTACGTCGTTTGTAAATCATAAACAAACTCGAATGAAAGAATGCTGTCAGAAAGAGTGACATTGTTGCAGTGTAGAAAAACCGATATCTATATTCTCAAAATTAGAGACAGTCTTACTGTACTATAATACATAATACTACAAACAGTCAACAGGCATCTCTGACAAAGTTCTAAGATACTGTAACTATGTATAATGTAACAAAGATATGATTAAGCTTCAGCCTTAGCGAGGGGTTCCATTTCCTTCTCTTCCTTGGCGGGCTTTTCTTCAGTTGGAACACGTTGATGAGATGGTCGGTAAGGGTACAACGAGTAGACGAAGACGGCTCCTGAACAGAAAAAGTACAGTAATCAGGGTGAATAATGTAAGCAATACCAACGAGATGCATATGACGTATTGCGGGAAATAAATGTCTCGCGATCGAATAAGCTTAAAAGTTGCTCAGTTGTAACGAGTAATAGGATCACGCCGCTTAGAAATGTGATTAAGACGATAAGATGTTCATTGTTAAATTTGTGATCCAAATTTTGAGCAATACGGTATTTTTGATGTTGACTGAATAATCCAAAGCAAAAGAATAGCAAAATGTGCATCTTATTAGTCGCACTGCAGCAGATCACAGCAAATCAAATCATTCCCCGATTACTCGCCTCAAGAATTTCTGCCCCAAAGGAGCAAAGATGGCAGCCAAAAGGGAGAGAAAACACTCACCGATAACCATGCACGCGCCCAAGACGAACAACATTGTAGGGCGGAAGGAGAAGAGGAAATACGCCAGGATGCAGTTCAACACAATCGCGAATGATGTAGCAAACGCCTGTAGGAGAAGTCATGGATAAGAACAACCCACACCTCCTCGATAATAATACACATAAGTGAAGATATGTACTCTGTCAGAATCAGCAAAAGAAGCTTTGATAGCACATAACCGTCTATTGCACAAACTGGAATCCATGGGACGGACAGACCTTGAGGATGTTGTCGGCGAACTTGATGACAACGGCGACGACGAGTCCACCAAAGGCGTTGATTCCAATTGTCACCCAGACCGCCCAATCGAATCCCGTCATCATATTCGAGAACACTGACGATGACAAACCGTCTGCGAAGATCACCTCAAAACGATCCATGGACAGAGAACAGGCTGCGGATGCTGCCCGTGCTGGGGGCACATATCCACATGTTCACAACATTCCTTCCAGCAAATTATGGAGGTAATCGTTGTAAATCACTGTCATCAATGGTTTCTCATACTCCAACGAACATCAAGATAAGGACAATATTGTTCCAAATTAGAAACAATGGCTCGATAAACATCCTACCTTGGAGTTGACGACAGACGCCAAGGATAAGGAGAAGATGATACTCGGGAGCGCCAGTTGGATATTTCGAATCCATATCGACACATTCGACCCTAAAATGTACCTTATATAACATAATAAGGTTGGCGAAAGTAATGATTGTCAGACAGGGAATACGTATACAACAAGAAATGATCAAACGCACCGCCAAAAAACTTACCTTTGAGAATTTTCTCGAAATATATGCCGGCGAATCCGGAGAGAAAACATGCGAGGAGAACGGCGCCAAAACCGAGGATCGAATTCTGGGTGGAAGGGACCGACGACAGGGTGGTCGTCAGCACAGGGGGAACCGTCGTCGGGGAGTCCGTCGAATTGTCTCCGTCCTGAACAGCACGACGACATATGTGTAGCACTCTCAGGAGACAACGTCTCTTGAAGAACCAACCAACAGATGGTTGAACGCCTCTTGGATGTCGTGGTCTCCTTCTGGCGACAATGTCGCGTTCAACAACTGCGCCGCTCGTGCAGCCTGAACATCAAGGACTATGCAGCCATGTTTGGCCTACCGCCGCAAATGAAAGATTTTTCATTGTTACTACTGGAAACAAACACAACATGGCATTCAGATACACTATAATAAACTGCACTTTCTCCTTGACAACTCATGCGTTGTCCATCCCTACCGTACTGAACATGGATTACCTTGTCCCGCTCATCGCTCATCTTCTGGTCGAATTGTACAATGGCGACTCCTCCAAAGAGGAACAACAAGCCGATCCATTGTTGGATGGACAGCTTCCTCTTCAATACGACCACTGTGAAAATGGCCGTCGTAAGGATCTTCAGCTGATATGTCACCTGAACAAATATTACTATTAACATTACAAATTGTTCACAGCAAGAAAATATTACGCATTTATATTAAATATTTTGTTTGCCTTAAACATGACATTCTTCAGCAGCAAATGAGTGCGTGATTGGCTTTGTTCTTGTTCTTGATGCCAGTTATTTGCTATTGACAATAACCGCATTGGCACAATACGTTGTCATTTGTAATTGACAATTATCAGATTGTTATGATAAGCTGTAAACTGGATAATTCTGTCTATTCAACGGGCCACCAACCAAAGCAATGCTATCTCAAGCACAGCAACTATTATATATTTGCCAAGTAGAGAATGTATGAACGATAGTCTAACAATAAGAACTGCAAAGCAAACAATCAGCAGTATTGTCATACTATTATAGCTTCAGCCACAATAAGGTAATAACAAGTAGAACATAGTCACGTCCTGATTTTAAAGTTAAAGTTGGCCTGATTGGCAGCAATTATGCAAGAACCCCTAACACCGTCATTTGACGGCTTCTTCGAAGAACACTGTGAGGATACAGCAGTCAAAGCAGGACAGACCATGAATGTGGCCGATGGAAGGTTCTCGACGGCCACATATAACAGAATGTTCTGGATGGTGTAGATGACAGCCGGCACGAGCACCTTCAGTGCATCCATCTTGTGCTGGGTGAACTCTTGGTAAATGTCCTGCAGACCTCTGCAATACCGTTAGGTTAATTCCATTCCGACAATAATATTATTGCAATTTTTCGATTATCTAGGAATGCACGAAATAATGAACTTTTTAAAATTTCCATAAGTAGTTGTTTTGCACTCAATTTGAAGCACACAGTAGGGAAAAAGCGCTGTATTGCACAACAACGATTGTAATTTCCAATACAGTGCCTGATGGGTGATTCCGTTCAAGAATGTTCGAAAAATTATTTTTTTGCAACTAAAAATAAAAATTCTCAGTCTGAAAAAATAAAAATAAAAACAATTTATGTGCCTTTTGGTCTAAAAGTAACGTTTTACGATAACGAAGTGCTTTGTTCAGCTCACTTAGATGCCATGGACATCTGAGGTAACAATAACACATTTTCCATCAATTTTTGAACACTTTTCATATCTATTCGGGTCTGCAAAGAAACTTTTTTTTCAATTTGCACAAAATTTTGTAACAATTCCTCATTTAAAGAACTTTTTTTCACCAAAACCCGAAGAGAAAAGAAAAAAGCACAGCTTAGATTTAATGACATAGGATGAGAAGATGAACACACTTCTTGATACTCCGATGCTCGAGGCAGACGAGTATAATTGCGGTGAAGAATTTGAATATCTCGGCGAAAAATACGGACATTTCCTTGAAAAACTTGGGTCTTCTTCCTGACATCGCGAACTTCATGAACAACACCAACGATGTGTTCTGCACGACAAGCACACACAATGATGCATATTTGATCACTTTATCTGAAAACCATTTCGTGTAAGGATCAACTTCAACTTGGACTAGGATCATACTGCAAACAAATGCATTAGATTGTGAGATTCGTGGATAAAGTGGAGTAGAACACGACCAACATATTTATCAGTGAGGGAGAGAACAATTACTATGTAAGCACCTATAGTACTACGTACAATTTCTTCATCGTCTTTCGAAACTACCAACTTACACTTGTGTTGGAACAGTTCGAACCCATTCCTCTGTGATCTCTACTATCCGTTTATATCCGTTCATCTCGTTGCCCATTATTCTCTCTTTCGAACACTCTCCTCCTTTCCCGTTTCCCTTATAATGTCTCTCCGTATCGTCATAATCCGTCTATTCAATCGGTGTATGTTTGAAATCAACTTCGGAATAGAATATTACCCTCCCGTCTCCAATGAGACAAGGAATAACAGGGAAAGTTGACCAGAATACGTTACTAGCAAACACGATACATGTACATGTTGCCCGCGTCCAGAAAATAAACGTTCCTTTGGAGATTAAAAAATACTTGATTGCACATACCTCAAAGCTAGAGATCACCTCATTTCTGGTAACTAAGCACGTGAAATGCCCACGTGTCGGGATTACGCATCACTACTACGCGTGTTTCTTGCAAAGAATCGCCCAGAAAATATTAACAACTAGATAACTTAACGATATTGTTTAACCAAATTTGAACGTAAAGTACCTGTATTAGTAGGTTGTGGAGGGACGGAGGCCATCCTGAATGGAGCTATTAGAAACAGAAGAGGTTGGCTTGTAGACCACCATCTCGCAACCAACAAACAACAAGACAATAACATGAAGATAATATGCAGAGTACTGTGTTATCTGCATGCAGATAACACAGTACTACTTGAAATGAGACTTATGACATTGGAAACACATCTCACGCAGGTACGACGAAAGATAAAGGGCAAGATTTCCGCACAGCATATTCCCCAGCAGAAACGATTGTACAAAGAACAGAAATAAATCGAAGAGGAGGAAATGTGCGAGAGACTCCTCTCCACGTTCATCGCCATATAACAAACATAGAAAATGAAAAGAATGAGGGAAAGGGAATCGACAGATGCAACCGGCAGAGAGACAACGGACGACCACTATCATTCTCCCCTTCTGTTACCGAACATCTATGAAAAAGGTGAAACGAGTGTAGACGTCGCATTTGGAAAGAAGCAAGTGCCACTGAACCAAATAAAAGGCTCAACCGAAACCATGTATTCACCACAGACTTCATCGGGAATTGAGTGAAAAAGTTAACAGAGGGCAATGTCTTTATCAACCACCACCGTCGTCCTCATGGCAAACAATGCAGAACTT
The DNA here is from genome assembly GCA_014805365.1 of Koerneria luziae. Taxonomy (NCBI): domain Eukaryota; kingdom Metazoa; phylum Nematoda; class Chromadorea; order Rhabditida; family Neodiplogasteridae; genus Koerneria; species Koerneria luziae. The sequence goes on from JACMIJ010001813.1 coordinate 6,818, forward strand.
CCTGACAATGCCAATGGCACTGAATTGTGGACAACACGACGAGTACCATTGTATGAGGAAACAGAAAAAGACAATAGCAGGAATTGGCATACCATACATAGTCATAGCACCTCTTCAACGGAGCTTCCCCCTCCCACTTTTACCCCTCCTCTTGAGTATCAAAAGGATATTTTACCCCTCGTATTTGAATACTTCTACATTTTTCCAACTTTACCCCTCCTCTGGAACTTTCGACTCCGACGGAAGTCGAGCTCTGTTTACAGTGTTCCAGTTGCAACTTCCAACCTTATTCTACAAAGCAAAAAAAAGAACTACAAACACATGCTACTGGCTCATACTGATAGGTGTCAGGTAAGCAGTCTTAAGATGCGTCTTATCTCACCCAAAAAGCAAAAATAAGTTGAAAAGCGAACACCATGTCAAAGAAAAGAAGGATTCACACCATTCTGAGTCGCACCGAGCAATCAATCACATTCACATACAAAACAGAACACCTAAGTAGCATGCAAATTTCTCCAAATCAGAATCACACAACACTCACAAGAGAAGTACACCATGATCCACTATACTAAGCATACGAACACGCACATTTATAACAAAAAGTAAGAAGATGAGAATGACCACCGTGCATTGAGATACACCAATGGTGGCACCTCAAATGCCTTTCCCTCTAAAAACTCTGACCAATACCCAACAACAACTCTTTATTCCACTAACAACAAAACGTATTAGTACATTTTGAACACGAAACAAATAACATACAATAACCGCGTGATACAAAAGGTACTATAATACAAAGAAGGAAGACACATGCTGTGTCCCTGTTGTGATGTCCAAGTGAACAACAACTCAATATAAATATATCTTATCATCTACTTACTATTATATCATCTGTAGCCTTCCGTCACACTAACAATAAGTTAGGCTAAACAACAAATATAAAGCTGAAGCGGTGAAAAAAATAGAAAGAAAGGCAAATCGTCCAAACTGGGGGTTATCACAGTAGGTATCACCGGGCGACGAGGGCCAAAATGACAAGTGGGCAAACTATATACATAATACTACGGATTAGAAAGAGAATAGTGATAAAGCACGTTCAGAGACCTGTTCAACAGACAAATCACATATTATCACATATTCCAAATAGCATCGTGGTAGGTAGATAGGTACTGTCTGATCAGACAGTACCTGATACCATAGACAACCAAACTAACACACTTGTACTAATACAGTAACTCACTAGCAGAACATTGTTAATAGACCATTAATATACCCGTCAAAATGTTGCAAATTTTTTCTAGAACTTTCTATAATTCAAGGGCAAAAAAGTGCCAATGTTTCGCACTTCGAATGTGTGATCTGTTGGTCACATGTCATATGTCATATATGTCATCATATGTCATATATGTTATCATGTGTCATATGTCATACTCATTCATGCCCCCCTCCCTATAAGCAAAGATTGAACCGCAATTGTCGAGGAATGGCATTCAGAATTGGATATGATGAGGAATACGTGAATATGGAGAGAATAACGAGAGAGGCGCCAGAGATAAAAAGATATGACGGCACAAAGCCGAAGATCCACACTGAACCCAGTGTGGAAAGGATTATCGCCACCGAGGTCGCGAAATTCTGAAATACAACAAAAATAGAACGGTCACATGCAAATATCGATATCTCCCATCAGCAAAGTATACATTAACTGCCTATCCAGCAAATATCAAACCAGTTCTAATCGAAGCGAGAGGAATCATCAAGGAGAAGCTTTCATATTTACTTACAACTGCTCATGCTTTTCGAGTAAAAATCACGTATACGGAAACGCCAAGGGCAGTTCAACAACCAGCACATATGTCACGGACATAGCTATTCCTTGTTACAATGTGCACGTGACACTTGACAGCGTTCCCCACAAATGATGGCACATCTATTTATAGACGGTAGAATATGTGACGTTGATAGACAATCAACTGGTAAACAAACAAATGTCATTATCACCACTTTATAGTAACAGAACTCCCCCTGTTTACACACCGCATCTCATTGTCGGAAGACAATGAACGTGGGAAAATGATCAAATCCTTTCTTGGACGAAATCACACGAACCTTGGCAATATTATCGGCGTATTTGATACAAGCTGCAACGGAGAGACCACCCACGGCGTACCAGAAAGCGGTCAACCAGACAACTCCATCGAATCCATACAACAAACCGTGCTCCATCACAAAAGGCCCATCCTAAATCACGATAATTACAGTGAACGAGAACAACAATGACGTCAACCACAACAGTTCTTCCAGGACAACAGGGTCAATGTTCTTCTGCAAACAACACAATCTCACCGTGAGATTGAATGAACCTCTTCAGGAACAGAAGGTTACGATCTCTGCTCAAATCTTGTCGGTATATTCGGTGACTCATATGGATAACATTAAGCTTTTTAAAACGAGATTGAGTTTGGGGAAATTTTTTTAAAGTGTCGAATACTATTTTGCAACTTTTGAAGCAGTGTAGAACGTGTAATGTGTCACATATCATTCAAAAGCATTCATTATGTTGAGGTTCCGAAAATAAGGGCCGATAGCATTGATTTCCAAGCACTAAAAGTTCTGGCATTCTTTTGAGAAATAGACCCTAATTTCTTATTGTTAATGAGCAAGTAATGAGTCGCCGAAAATAACAAGAAGATTTGAGAAGAGACTGTGAGTTTCAATAATATTACGATAGGTTCTTCATTCTTACAATTAGAACGATGTGATTATATAATGGAAAGAAATAAGGAGCAGGCTGAATGAACTCCCCAATCGAAAGGTCCCTATTAGGAAGGAAGGTCCCCACAAGAAGGGAAGGTTCCCGAAAGGAAGGTCCCCAGAAAAGGTCTAAGTGAGCTTTGCATAAATATTGTTAAATAATTTGGAAGATAATGCATAGTGCAATACTTGCCTGTGCATAGATGGATAGCATGGATGCCGGTATTCCGAACAACGCCATTTGTACATTCCGCATCGATACTGACACATTTTGTGCATTCTTGAGAATCTTCTCGAAATAGACGCCAGCGAAACCGGACAAACACGATGCGAGGATTATCGATCCGAAACCTATAATGATCAGTGATCAGTGATCAGTTGTAGTTCTAACGAATGGTAAAAACCATGAACCTGGCAGAACATAATCCTGACAAAACGGATACAAAAAATACAATAGGAAGGGACTGAGGGAATACCCCTTGAACAAGTACCAAGATAAACGTAATTAATACGTTTTGACCGAATCTCACATTTGCCTGGAATATCACTGAAAGTAAATCCCCGACGGAAAGCGTGCAGGGTGTATGAGGAAGTAATGTGTAAGAAGGAACAGAAAGAGAAAAGAAGGAAGCAGAAATACGAGACGACACAGGATTGCACTATTCACATTCTAATCAGTGAACTTAAGAGACTGACCAATCAGCGGACTCTGCTTCTCATCTGCCTTCGGACTGCTCACTGATTGCAACTGCACCAACGATACACCTGCATGTACGAGCATTTACATATTATATTTCCTTCAAAAAACTACAACAAAGCAGTGTTGGAAACATTGATATCGCAGTATCTCATAAACAAAAGAAACGTTTGAGAAACATGCACTTATTGTTAGCAATAATGGCTAGCATAATATTATACAATAACAAAGTATGATAATAGCAGATACGAACCCCACAAAAAGTAGATCGTACCTGCGAATAGGATGACGAGTGCGGTCCATTGTGTGCCGGACAGAGAACGTCCCATCAGGAGAACCGAGAACAAGGCCGTCGTGAAGATCTTCAACTGAGATGTCACCTGAACATTCGCATTATGACAACCGTGTGGAGGAAACAGTCACAGTATCAATAATACCAACACGCGAACAGTCCCTGCTGCTCGACGTCTATCTATCATTCACTTTACTTACTCCACTTGATAAAGATTGGCTGAATTGCACTCGTTGATAATGACGTCATTGTCATACGAAGGTAACCAGTTATGTTGTTCTCACCATGAAAGTGGCTGCCTCAAGATGAGATGCTGCGACATAGAAGAGATTGTTTTGGACGATGTAGATCATGGCGGGCACACACACCTTCAACGTGTCCCATGGATGGCCAATCGTCCTCTCACGAACCAACGACAAAAACCTGCCAATCAAACTATTACTCTCATCTAACAACAGTTTTGAATTTCGTTTAATTGAGAGCTGTTTCTATGACTATGAAACTTCATTAGCACGGGCAATTTACTTCTTCAGGAAATGTAAGAAGAAGTCTGCTTTTCTTTATTCTTACAATACACATAAATT
>JACMIJ010001814.1:0-11137 GCA_014805365.1 Koerneria luziae
AGCAAATTCTTCGGTAAGCTAACGGTTTCCGGTCACTTTAACATGCACTTAAGCTTCTGCATAATCCAACTGTCGCTACATATCCAAATCTTATTGTTATGAATTATGATTATTTTGTACTATCGTATGCCAAGGTATAGGAAAGCTACATATGTCTAACTATTCCGTAGTATAATCCTGCCTGATAACTATAAGTCCCATTTACTGAAGTACACGCCTTCCTCTTGTAACAAGAGGAAATCTGAATATTCAAACAGTAAGCAGATAAGCACAATGCATTCAGGTGCTTGCGTTAACAACAGCGGTTTTTGAAGCTCCAACATTTGGATTCACCGAAAATGTGACGTCACAGTTCTTTCGGAAAGTAAGATATGTCAATAATCAGCAAAATCACAAGAGTAAATAGCTCGCAAAGAGACAAGAAGGGTTATAATAAGTATATGATAAGATGTTTGATAGAACAGGTGTACATAGTTTCTGAAAAAGTCGGGAAAACTCTTTTCGTGCACACACTATGGCTTTTACATAGAAAGTTGTATATAATTGTAGAGCATTCAGCGCGTATTTTCGGAGTTCATAATAACCTAACAGAACGCTAACGAGTAAGCAAGTCGTTATAGGATGAGAAGGTGACAGTGTCCTCATTTATTGAAACCGTGAATTCGGAGCCGTCGCCGGCGTGCATTATGTGGCTGCCGCTCCTCCATCGGCTGGCATCTGTCGAACACGTCTATCATCCAGTACAGTGTGATGCATGCCAGGTACATAGCAGTTTTCCTTGACATTCTCAGGGAAACATTGGGTAGCGTGTATTTATTATGCTCATACATCGACGTGTCATGTTTCTATAATATATTTCGAAAACCGGGTGGCCCTCTAGTGTGAGAGGCCAGGTAAGAGGTGCCTATTAAAAATATAGTTTCACAAACGGGGTGATTCAAATGTTAAGCTATCCCAAAACGGGTGCCCCGATGTTGCCAATATGTGTGATTATGCTTGTGCCGATCATTAGTCTTACCGGCATGCGTGACTCCGAAGCACATGCACTCGTGCATCAAGAGAAAAGTTTTACCGTTCCCCAATGAGCTTAAGCAAATTACATAAACATACAAGTAAGAGTGGTTCAGATAAGATCGTTCACCGGCTTTCGGTACAAGTGTCTCCGATGTCCCAACTACCAGCTGTGCCAGAATTGCTTCTGGAGAGGCCGAACAAGTAAAAGCCACTCGAATGAACACGAGATGAAAGAATACAGTAGCTATGTAAGGCTTCACATAATGTTGAAAAGTGGAGCTTCCGCCGGTCTCAAATTGGCATATGTATTTCATTGTTCCCGCGCGATAAGCCATTGTTTTATAATAATATGCAATACATGAGATACAGTAGAAAGTATGATGTGAACTGTTAACTGCTAGTACAACTTGTAAATGTCTCACTATGGTGCATTTTACGTACATTTTTTTTGGATTACTTATGCTTGGGTAGAGCAGAGTTACGCCTACACAGCATGTCAATGCAACGAAGTCTTCGCCGGTCATCCAATAACAACAATCGTTCACAGAAATCACCAACGAAGCAGTTGGCGCACTCGCTGCAGAAGTCACTGCAGTGCATGCCGAGCAGCTCGGAGTCGCATCCGTTGCCCATCGCGATTGAGCGATCACCCACCATGCATCGGCCACTCGATCTCACCAACCTCATTCCAGCAACTCCAAACAGCGTACGGTATGCACCTTTGCTGAACTCATCACTGTCATGTCTTGGCTTCTTTGCGTACATATTCACATACAATGTTTACAAATGTTTACAAATGTTTATACGCATTTCACATAACCCTCAACATTTAAGGGTTTGAATCACTGTTTACTGCTACAGTGTTGAAAACGGTCAAAAAGATCATTGTTTGGCTTGCATATTACAATTCGACCGGCCATGCCCATATTCCGATACCTTGACCCCAACGTGTGAACTGTTATTCTCTACATGTTCAACCTATTTGAGGGTCTGCTGTGCAAAATGTTTTAATGTTTTTTCTATTACACAACAATGCGAATTGCTGTAGTCATCACAGCATGTTGCTTCCGTCGGTCTACAGTATACCATTCGCACACGACTATAATGGCTTTGCTCGATAGAACAAAGACCATAACATGCAAGCCTGAGACCGGCGGAAGTTGTCTCAATATGTGTTATTCGTTGTTTTTTTCTCAGGCGAAACCCTCCGGATGCGTATATTGACTCAGCTTCTCATCCGGTTTTCCTCCCCGGTCAGGTCTCGAACGGACTTACGCCTCTGGACGACGAACACAAACTGATCGCGCGATATGCCGCTAAGCTGTCCGGAAGGGCAAATGTGGGTTTCGCCCACAAACTCACCAGTTTTTTTTTACTCTTTCTTCATGTTCGGACATCCAAAAGGGTACAATACATCACGTCAAGTGGGATCTCCTTGTTTTGGAAAGCGGAGCCTGTAAACGCAAATAAGGTACTATCCTGCGGAAGCACTGTGGGGTAATGAATTTTGTTTGGGGGTGAAACTCGCTAAAACCTTGCAACACAAAGTTTTATGCGTATTCAACAAGTGAATAGACTACAGCACTATGTGCATGGTAAGGCGTACGCCACTGAAATGTGTGGAAGAACATTGGAGAGTTTTACACATGTTGTTGAGATAGTGGAGCTTCCGCAGGTTGACACAATTTGCATATTCTTTAGTCTTTGTGCTTGCTTATATATTCGTATGTACAGAAGTGAGGTACATATGGTAAGACGGCGAAAGCAACATGCTACGTTTTCAGGATCCAATGCGTGGTCCTCATGCGATTCGTGATCGAAGTCTCGATAATCGAGCAATGATCGCGAAATTGGAAGAAGAGAACAATCAAATGATGAGAGAAATGTCCAGGCTGGACTCACTGGTCAGCTGCCTGTTATGTATTCTCCAAACATTGAACGGACCAGTAGATTAAAAGTCGAACAACCTCATTCGCGTAGCAAAAGTTTTATTGTTTTCTCGACTATATAGCTGACTAATAGGCGGCTCTTTGCAGCTATAAGTCGCCGCGACTCTCTTAGAGCAACGTCCGAGAAATAGATCTGGGGCTATAGCCGAATGAAGAGCAGTGAGGCTTTAGCTAAATGGCTAAAAATGAGAAATGATCCAGTTGTCGAGTAGCACTCGTATTCCTACACTAAACGTCATCCACACATGTGACAGACATATCACAGACAGCTCAATATATTTTTTGGCAATTCGAACAGACATCACAACGTCTCGCTGCCACCGATATAGTAACTTAATTTGCATGTTTAGACAAAGAAGTTTTCAAAAGAACAAACATGATATATCATTGTAACAAACACTCCTTAGTGCTGGAATGTACATACTAACGCTCAAATTTTCTCAATAAGATAATGAAATACTATTTCATAATTGTAAGAATACAATTTGTTCAGGGTATTGCTGACGAGGATGAGCATGTTGCGATGATTCGAGAACGTAAATGGCAATTGGAAGAACAAATGTATGCCATGCAACAGAAACGAAGAGAGCTGATGAACCAATTGGAGCAATTGATTCCCGTGCTCAATGTGTGTTTACTTATTGTTGATATTCTGTGAAAGTTTGGAACCCAGAAATCAAAATAGTTGATTTTATGATTTTTTTAAATTATCTATAAGTCTTGTATCGCAAGAGATACTTCCAACACACGTGCAGTATAGGAAATATTGAGTTCAAGTAAACACAAAACATGTTTTCTGCATAATGTGCAGCTATGGAACAACCGGAGATTTAGAGCCCATCAGTTTCAACTCTTCCGGCTCATCTCAATGACGGCCTGCAAGGATCCGAACTTACAGGTGGGTTATTATTATTACCCCAGTAGCTGTGTAATTTTACTAAGCATCACAGGGAAGCCGTCATGACACCTTAACACTCATCCTTGCATTAAACAATGTATGTAACCGTACGCATGTCGGAAGTGTTTATTCAAAATGTTTGGAATTAAGAAATTAAACGGTCTACATAGCCCTATATAATAGATTCTGTGCATTATCCTGCCGATTTGAGGAGTTGTCTGACCTGCGAGAGTGCACGTACTAGAATCGAAAGCCTTGGAATTTTTTTCATTCCAAGCATTTTAAATCCACGCCGCTGCCTCATGTGATGTGGTGGACCACCGTACAGTAACTGCGAGTCAACAATTGGTCATTCAGGCGTTCATTCGCGCGTGTCGTCCGCATTCCGCTCGGGTTCTTTACCGGCTTCGAATTTACAAGGAGATCTGCTCAACGCAGCTGACCAGATAACAAACAATATGAGCTCCCTCGTTAGAGAGCTCGATCAAGGTAATCAATAACAGTTTCAATCCCATGCAAGAAAGAAATGCCTCTGCGCCGTGTAAATATTTTAAGTTTAATGCTTCCAAGAAGTTAGCCCACATCTTGGATACCAACAGTACAAGCGTCAGCCTCACTTATCTTGAACATACATATATTATATTTGTACATTTCTTGTGGGTGCATAGATTAGGAATAGAAAGTTAGCACAGATGTTGCAACATAGCCTGCACGTCTTGGAAACGTTGCTAGCGAATTCAACTTCCTATACTCCCTTGTTTGGATTGATCGACATGATACAAGTAACTCTATGATCGCGATACCCAGGCCTTGTGAGCGGATATTGTGCCTCTATGCGCTTGGCCGTAACATCTAGGCCGCTCGAGTTTTTTTGATTGGATGTTGAAAAATCGGTCACGTTTGCTCCAGATTTCTCCCATGATGACAGAAATTACTCTGGCCACGACTGTGGTGCAGACCACATCATGCTAACACAATGCAACTTCCACCGGTTTAAAATATGTATTTTCCTTTGTTGTGGGAATGAAAACTAAACCTTTGTTATTGTATGTAAATGAGGTACTGTAAATCGGCGGGAGCAATGTGCTTGTGAGACATGATAAAAGTCTTCGAACCTTAGTCTCCCCATTGAAATTATTTATCGGAATTTACCCAAAATACGCCTAAATTTCACTATTTAGCACACGATAACGGAGTAACAAATGGGAGGTCCAGCTAACAACGACGTCCGCTGAATAATAATATTTAATCATTGTGAATGTACAGCACATGAAGATGATATTGGTAAACAAAACAATATTATTAATTCAAAATATTTTTTATTAATAAAGGAGACTCCATAATGTTGGTGATCTGGAAGACCGACTTGATAGATTATGTGTTCGGCAACGTGTTGGGTTTACTCCATAATATTACATCATTTTGTGCGCAATAGGTTGTTTTGAGAGATGCAAAGGCGGTAAAAATGGCACTGTAGAATATAACGTATATCCCCAACATCATGCCGGCTACAGCATTTTCCAATATCATTTTCCTGCACAGTACACTAACAATAACGTAGTTGATACTTCGCTCTGATTCCGGAAAAAAACCTGGGAATCGCAAGGAGTCGCACAGACTGATCTTCTTGCTTCCCAATATGAAACCATTAGAAATGTTGAAATTTTGTTTTATATTATCATGCCTACTCTTGTACGTGTATTGTTTTCTATCTCCTTTCTTATTTTTCACTCTTCTCATATTGTGCTTTTATACTCTTTCGGTGCAAATTACATTTTTTTTTCTGTTCCAATAGTTCTTTGTTCGTTTATACTATTATGAAAAATAAACAAAATGTCGCACCTAAATTTGATGTCCACAGTGTGACACAGAAATTGAGCATATGGCACACGTTTATTGCTATGAGAAGGACGCCTAACTGAATATAAGAGCATAGTAAAGTAAAATAAAGTTCTCCCAAACGATGACTGTGGGACTTGATTCAGGAGAACTTATAAATCATACTATATTACATATTGTCAAGATTGTCAAGAAAACAAACAGATATAGACGACCAAATCAAGCAAATTTATCCGCATGTAAAAAAATTATTGCCAGTGGCTTAACAAAAATTGAAGCGCATATTATAATCCACAATCGTACAACCAACAATGAACCGGCACTATTGCTAATCAACAGTAACGTAATCCCGGATAATCAGTGGCTTTTGTATAGGCCTCTGCATATGGTTAATTTGACCTGTATATTGTCGGGAAGGCAGAACATGCGGACGAGCAACATCTTCGATTGGAGAACTAAACAAAACATTATACAAGAACAAATGTTGTGCTGATACGATTTGAAGTTGTGTTACATTTCTTCTTTAAGAATGTCATAAAGCGAAGCTACATCGCTTTGGTAGCGCAAACAGCCGCCCCAACATGTCTACACATATCACAGAAGCATAGTCTATCCTTGATGACTCTTAAGTCGTACCCATTCGATGAATGCGACAGCTCTCCAACCTTGCGGTACACATACACTTGCCCATCGTATCTCTGTCGTGAATTATTCGAAGGAACAACAGAATTATCAACGGGAACGGGTGTTTGGACGGACGCCTGAATACGATAAATATAATAACTGTGCCCACAAAGAAGAACGCACGATTACGTTAGTGAATCAAGACTGTGAGCGATATCTCAGAAAGAAACACATAATCGACGTCCAAAACAAGTTATTTCAGAATCAAGCTTCAAAAACAGCTTACACACCTTTAGGTGCCAACAGGTCTAAAGATAGGAATTTTTTTCTAAACCAACGTTATTATTCGACAACATCATGTAGATCAATTGCTTTTATTTCTTGCAGAATCATAACCTCTTACAAGGGAATATCGCGAACTAAGGTCAACGTTTCGGGAAGAGAGATGTGCGGTTATACAGTGTCTCAAAATTGCCAACGTGCCTCTGGGTGCCACATTTTGGCCGCCAAAGTGGGCGCAGGCACCCAATTTACATCGCAATCAGTGCTCGATTGGCTTATCGTTGCCAGCCGCCATGGGACATCGTGGTGTAGCGGTGTGCGTGCTACGTATACAAACAGGAGGTCCGGGGTTCGAATTCTTTTGCACACCATTACTTTTTGCAGATGCTGCACATGACAAGAAACAATTCACATAGCACAACAGAAGTGGCTTATGCCAAAGTTTGTGCCAAAGTTAAACTTGTCACATGCAGCATCTGCAAAAAGTAATGGCGTACAAAACAATTCGAACTCCGGAACTCCTGCTTGTATACACAGCACGCACACCGCTACACCACGATGACCCACAGCGGTTAGCAACAATAAGATAGTGAGTACGCAATCGAGCGCTAAATGCGCTGTTAATTGTGTGCACACGCCCACTTTGGCGGCCAAAATGTGGCTCCCAGAGGCAACGTTGGCAAGTTTGAAGTTTTCAAAACACTGTACAACCGCACATTTCCCTTCCCGAAACGTTGACCTGTTCGCGACATTCCCTTGTTAGAAAAAAAAAGATGTTTACTTACAGTTGTATGTTCACATAGCGTAATATGTTGTCTGAGACGAAATTCGGTTGCCTGCCGCACACCGCACTTGCTACACCACTGTAGCTTGTCGCAGACATGCAGCCGATATGCGTGCAGCAAACACGCCTCGTCCAGTGTCTTCAGGATGTTCGAACAACGGACGCATCTGAAGCATACTTCAATGGAGGAGCCAGCTCCCACTTTTACACTTCCTTTTGAACACCAAAAGGATAGCAAATATTCAAACTTAGAAAAAAAATTTGTAAGAGCTGTATCTCTATTTAACAAACGCAAAAACCAGCTTTTTTCGGAATCATGAGAGCTAACGTGGATCTTAGTGCAAGATGTCAAGAAAGAGGTGGTGCATTGATTCTTTCAATAACGTGCTTGCCGAAATACATACAAATTAAAATGGTTGGTGAAGTCGCGATAAACCAAAATTCCCCACAGCGATCTCAGAATGTTGGATTATTTTTATAATGGCTTCTGCTATGGTATTTGTAGAAAGATCGGTGCCGCTTACGTGGCCCACTGTGAAGAGGAAATTGGCTATTCCACCGAATACCACATTTAGTGAATATGACAAAGAGTCGTTTGCTAAAAACAACAACAATAATCAGCATACTTGAACCGTCCGTTTGATAATGCAACGATACATCGTAGGCAACCGGGCAAGTGTTCGCGAAACTTGTGTGGTGAGCTGAAGCATTGATTGCACTTCCGGCATCTGGTCAATTCCTTGACGAACACATCATGGGCGACTAGCAGATGGAGTGCACGCTGGTACGACCAAGAGTAGCTTCGCGCACACTTCGGACACGAATAGAGCGCACATCTGAACTCACAGTTATAACAAAGGTTTTCTGACATTTCTGTGAATTCCACTAACAGAAAAATAATCTTCAAATAAAAAAAATAAACCACACGTTAGTACTGCACAGCGCTCAAGGATTACAAAAGAATACTAAGATGGGTATTTCAAACACTTCAGCACGGTTGAGGCTTATTTTTCTCTGGAAATGAGTACAAAAGTATCAGAACCTGAGATGTTCATGTCATATTTTTTATATATCAGAGTACTAATGTAATGACAGCCGACCAAAAATCATCCAAACCTTTTCATATGCGACGCATGCATATTCAGAGGGTATTTTTGCTGGCAGCGAATGCATCGGAAGTACAAATCACTGCTGGAAGAAACATTCTTCGCGGCTGCTCGGTCATTGCTTGCCGTCGTGCATCGGCTCTGTTTCTGATGAGCATTCACAAAATGCTTCTCTCGTTCATCCGATGTTCGGCCCTCAAAGGCATAGCCGCACCAGTCGCATTCCTTTTGCTGCATGCACTTGTGTGTAACGTATTGAACGTGGGTATGGAACACATTCGCACACAATACACATTCCGTTCGCGTGCACACATTCGACGGTCCGGCCGTATCAACGTGCACAACAGCATCACTTGCACGGCCGTCGCCAATTTTCGATTTCTTTGTTGGCGGCGCATACGCTGCACGATCGCTCTGCATCTGCCGAAGTTGTTTCTCGATTGTGAGTAGATTGTTCGCAAACACATCGAAAATGGATAGTTGTTGCGCCCGACTTAAGCTCTTCAGCAGATCATCGCAAGCGCGCACGCGATCACCGCGCTCTTCGTCGAGCACTCCGGTGGCCAGCACCTTGTTCGCTGCTCGAAGTATGGCGCTTGATGGCAGCTGCGAGTCGGACAGCAATGCGCACACTTTGCTGATGCCAAAGCGTACTCCACTTCGCACGCGCTCCTTTCGTTGCTCCACTGTCTCACATGTCGTATCAACATCTTCAGAAGAACTCTGAAACGCAAGAACTGAATGACGTAAAAGTCAAAGAATAGTAAAGTTATAGGGACTGCAGTCGCATACAAGCGGTACAAATTTGCGGATGTAGCTGTAATGCAAACTGCATGCAAATACTTTTCACGGGGATTAAATCCTAGCAAACAGTTTTTTTGTTTCTTTTATGAGTGGCAAAGAAATTAATTCTGCAAAGCAACATACGGTGGCAATATTTGAGCAGCCGTGACCGGGCGCTAGCTCGTCCATTTGTACCACTCGTAATTCTTGAATGGACTCGGTTTAACCCTGAACATGCACGTAATTACAAAACAGCTCCGATAGGACTATTGCGTGTGCTACGCACACCACAGCTCGCTCGAGGTGAAATGCAAAAAAGTGCAACCGAACGAACTGGCACCCAAAGCGAAAATTTTCTAAATTAATTTCCTGGATTTATTTCGCTTCTATTTTTATTTTTTATTGTGAAGCTGATATGCCAAAGTACTCAAACAAGCACTTCCGTGCAACAGCCAACCTGCTACAAGAAAGATAAAAAATAACAAAATTTCAACACACAACAAAAGTTACTGTACTTGGCACCGTGCCAATTTCGCTTTCCCCTTTTCTCTGAGCGGGTCTGCACACCGCGAGGCGTGTATATAAGAAGGAAAGGAATACGATGTTCGGAGAAAAGCGAATTTGTAAACTTTTAACATTTCTGCTGCACGCTATCCCATGAGAAATTTCTCTAACCATGAGAGAGTGTGCAGCAGACATCACCAAAGGTTTCTCCGAATATTTTATTCCTGCCTCTCTTATATGCGTAGCGGCAATGGAGTAGAACACAGTGAAAAACCAGAACGAAAATAATTTGCGATATTGTGAAACAATTGATAAAAGTCAAATATAATTGGGTATCAACAACACAATTGAAATTTTTCTTGCTGGTTTCACAGTTGTACATGGAAGTGATTTTCAATTGTGTTGTCAATTAATACTCCATTGTTTTCAATTGCCTTGCTGACACACAACTGAAATTGAGCTCACTTCCACAATTGAAATATAGTTGAAAAACAACTCAGACAAAAACATTGATTAAATTGAATTGAAAATCAGTAAGCGGTGTTTGGTAAACCGGGAAGTTAGTAAACGTACGCGTTATCGCACCAACACGACTGCACCTACACACCACGTAACGTATTTTAAAGGCTTCCTGCTTCTTCTACACACGTGTGACCTGCCGTGCACTTATGTACGAGCAATTTGAAAAAAATGAGCGTGGTATACATATACGTAAAGTTAAAAAATGTTATTTAAAACTTATATGTACATACTCAAAACAATTGACAAAACGCAACACAATTGGGAATCAAATACAATTGAAAATCGATTTATTTGTGGTTTGTGGTTTATTTGTTGTTCTTGTTGGTTTAACAATTGTTCAACAGTGATTTTCAATTGAGTTGTTTTTGTGTGAGTAGGTACTGCTACGTTAACCCCGATCATTCCGGAATATATGCCTTTTAATGGGTTTATCGTGTCTGCATGGTGTTTCAAACGTTTGCTTAATTACTAATGAATCATTGGGAAGCTCGATTGTTTCGCATAAATTTCTTTTCCTGGCTATTGTCTATCTATATAGCCAAATTTATGATCTATCTATAGCTTTTAGCTCAAAGATTGTAAGGCATGTACGGGTACTGTAGACCGGCGGAAATTACACGCTGTGTTTTCTTATCACATAGACAATGAGTAGTTTACATACATTTTTATAACGGCCATGTGTGTGATAAAACTCAGCTTTATTCACAGATACAAGGTGTTTGGTCTAAAACAAAATGCATTTACACAAACGACACTTCTCTGAAAATTTTGCCCACCGGAATGCCACCAAACTTGGTGGAAGTTTGGTGGGCCACCAAACAGGCACCAAATG
>JACMIJ010001815.1:0-11131 GCA_014805365.1 Koerneria luziae
GGGGAGGAAGGGAGGTTACTCAGGAGTATCAAATCCAAACGTATTCTATGCTCGGAGAAAAAAGTGCCTCAAATAACACTAAATAGTGTTTGAGTGTTTAAAACACTCATTTCTTCAGTGTTGAGTATTTCATAATCCTATTGAGAAAACGAGTGTTATAGGCACTCAAACACTAATGAGTGTTTACTACACTCAAAATTGGAGACTCATATTTTTCTGGAGGGGACATTGACGCATTGAGTCGAAAGCAGAGTTCTTGCTAGCAAGTGTGCCAAAGGTCAATGAATATGCGAGTGTGGACTAATCAAATTTTTGCTCCAAATATTATACTTTCGAAAATACTTATAATTAGCAAAAGGTTATGTATGTAAATAACTTGTTCGCGTTTCTAAGCGTCCAGTATTAAAGGTGGCTGGAAACCGTGAATCCTCGGAGGCAAAAACCAGCATTTCCTTATATAGTTGCCCCCTCACACGAAATTCTGCTAATACAAAACAACGGCTTCGCAACTCGAATGGAACAGCTCGGTTCTCGTCGAAGTCACAGTGTTTCAGGACCATCGGTGTACCTCATTTGCGTACACAGACACAAAAAATAAAGGAACATGCAGGTTTCAAAAGCAGCTTTATTTTCGAAGTAAAGACAATCACTTCCCCAAAGCGAAAAGCGGAAACATTCAGGTCCTAAGATATACAAAAATATAAAGATATAAATGTTGCACACATGGGAGAATGGAATAGGCGTGAGAATGATGCCACAAAATCCACACAAACGGAGATATGCACATAACGTGGAATCTCTGTCGTCAGCTTTGTGTTTCCTGCACGATAGTTATAAGCAATTGTTTCTCCAGCTAGCAATATGATGTCTGAATGTGTGATGAAGAATTTTAAACGCTCCAGCACTAAAGAATGTTTAAGCTTTTGAGTGTCTAAAACACTCAAAACGCCATATTTCTCTGACGCGCCGGAAAGGAACGCAGTTCCAGCCGCGATTCTTGATACATAGGCTCGCGCCCGAAAGGTCACGGGGGTCATTCGACTCTAAGATGAAGGCAATTCACGCCCCTCCCCCATTACGAATCAGGACCCGAAAATAGCGCCGGAGGCTTAATTCTTAGCAACGAAGCACCTCGGGTTCGGTTTTGATTGGGTTGTGGACATAGAAGAAGCAGGTGCAGGGGGGGGGGGTACAAAAATAGGGGTGTAGTTATAGGCCAATTTTTATAAGGAGGTGCCCACGATTTTCGGTTCCTTTACATTAGCTATATTACAGGCCAATTGATTTAGGGGTTGTGGTTCTCATTTTGCCATTGAAATCAAGGAAATTCGGAAAGTACCTCCTTCTTATTCTATAGCTGTAGGATCTTTGTTTTGAGAGGACCAACCGGAGTGAACGGGTCCAAATACTAGTCACGTGCTTTGAAAAGTGTCGCGGCTAACAATAGGTTGAATAGCAGTAATAATTCATTATGAAGGTGTGTTTGTTTGTATTGTGTTTGAAAGAACCAGTTGGCTTTTTTTTAAAGAAGTTACGTACTATTGAAATATTCGACTCCGTTCAGTAAAAATACAATCAATTCCGCAATCACAGTACAATCAATTCCGTAAGCGTATTCAAATTATTCACAGTTCATAACAGGTTCAAAATTTGGGAAACGGCATACGATTGTGAAAATTTTTTAGTACCTTAAAAAATTGTGTAGATGCTAAGAAACCTAACAATAAGATACAGGCAACAGTCGGATATTTGTACAGAACGGAGTCACAATAGTAAGCGCCATTCTCTAACAATAAGTACAATAGTACAGAGTAAGGTTCTCATGAAGCAGCAGCTTGCTTTCGCAAACACATTCAAAACGTTGTTGCAGAGTTTTGGGGTTTTGAATTTCGGAACCTTTCCGCCAACACTTTTCGAGATACAATCACCAACACTTTAAAAAAACATTGGCGACCTTGACTATGACAGCTACCTAGACAGTAGTTGTTTTTTTTTTCTTCAACAGAGTAGTGTTTTGCGCATGTTCGTAACACGCAGTTCTATGCAGCAGTGCAAAGGAAAGTTCGCATGGGGTGGGATGTGGTAGTGTTGCCTTGTGTAGCTGAAAACGGTAGGATTGTTCCGATTGACAATAAGCGATGGTAAGATTCTGGAATATTCAGAATTTTTTGAATCTAAAAAGCCATTGCTTGCTATGTAAATATAATACGAAATTAGCATGTACATTTAGAGAGATATTTTGTAGCACAATATGTTGAGGCAGGGAAACTTTCAGAGTTGGTTAGACTTTTGTCTTATTGTTAGAAAGTGATCTATGCTCTGACTTAATACATGGAGCAAAATGAGCAAAACACACCATAATATACAATCGCCTTTGTTATCGCTATTATTGTAATTGTATGCAAATTAGGTACCGTAACCCAAATAAAACAAGCTTTCCTCTCAGGATAACTTGGAGCCCGAAAACGAAATAAAGAGAATACTCAAAAGGTTTCGAAAAAAAAAATCCGGATGTTCATCGTCGATTCCGACCAATCTTTTCCAACCCACATCATCCATGAGCTGCTCCTGTTTATATTGGCAATGCGGCAAACAAAGAGCGATGATAATGGCTGGCTGGTGCTTTACGCCTTCGGAACGTAGCAATGGGTCCAAAGCAGAATACACCACACAACGCATAATTGACATTTGTGACTACGTTCTGTAAAACTATAAGATTGTCAATATACTATATTTACATTCAGATCTTATTGTTATGTTTTTTTCTCGATTACACAAATTCATAAATGAATTCGTATTTCGTTGTATTCTTACAATGTTCTGCAAGAACTACGAGAAGCTTGAATACGTTAGCAAGGATGAATATTTGGCTACAGTCGGACATTTGTACAGAGCGGAGTTAGATATTCCAAAAGTAAGCAAAAACTGCAGCTTCCCGTTGAATAATTGGCATTTTGGTCGCTTCCTTGTAGAAAAATGTATCATTTGTGTAATTGTAAGAACTCGTGCAATATCGCTACAGAATTCTTACAATTAGGACAATTTTACATCAGGCATAAATTGTACATTACTTACTTAATCTTTCCTCGACAACTTTAAAACTACGCGGTAAACCTTTGAATAGTATACATTTACAACTTGAACAAAAGCAGATTGCATGTCTAAATGTCTTAAAAAAATCACCGTGTTAGCCCTACCGACAACAGCACATTGTGCTCGTCAAGAGACATAACATGCACAAAAAGGTATATTTTATTTAATTTTAATTATTCAAGTATAATTAATTACTGTAATTAATATGCTCTATTGTTTGAGTCAAACAATGGTTGATTCATTCCTACTGCAGAACAAAAACATCTTCTTCTCTTGTCTATGAAAAATGCTTATTGGGAACAGCATTATTCAAGATGAAAAGGTCAAGATTACTCATTGTCAGAGAAAAATATGCCTTCAATTGTAAGTGTCTCAAACACTCCTTACATTTAGTGCTTCAGTGCTTATGACACGCATCTTCTAAATTGGATTACGAAAAATTTAACGCTGAAGAAAATGAGTGTTTGAAACACTATTATGGCTTACTTTCTCCGAATTTGTCCAGTACGGTATTTCTAATATGTGGTGTATTTATATATAAAGGCACACATGACAGCGTGTGTATTCAAAGTTGAGGGCAAGGTGAAAGATATCACCTGTCACTGATTAGGCCAAATAACTGACAGTAGTGCACACCGGATGTGCGCTTTGTACACTGAGTGTACATTCTATTGTTAGTATTAAGCCATAAATTTGCTACATACCTTCCCAACACACATATACACATTCGATTGTGCTTTTTACACTTTTACTACACATGCGATCAGACTGGAATTTGTGCCAGTCAAATTTAAATCAAGAATGCAATTGCAACTATAACAGAGCCAACTCTAATACACATAATTTGGCATTAAAGTAATGTACTGAGAATATTCGAAGTTTATTTGTTTAAATAAGCAGTGCTACAGTGTTTTAAAACCGCTGATTAAGTAACTTCCTTTGCATCCTTATTGTTGGAAAAAGAGAAATTCAAAATAGCAAAGGGAAGGTAGATGTTTCCGTGAATGGAATAGATTCTGTGAGGTGTTTAATATGATAGTCCAATTTCACGGCAAGCAAGGAAAACTAGTACAGTTCTCACAGCGCTTCACAGCAGCCAATATATAGTAACTGCACTTACTTTTCAATAGTTAGACAAAGAGACATTCGAAAGAACAAGTATGATATAGGCATTTCCGGGACCGGTCCCGAAAACAATAGATTCGAAACGGTAAATAAAATACCATTAGAATATCCGAGTGGAAGAGACCTAACAATAAGATTTGATTATTCAACAACGGTTGGATATTTGTACAGAACGGAATCAGATATGCGAATTGCAATCTTACTCCAGAAAGAATTGCATAAGCAGCAAGTGCGTTTTAAAGGGGGCCGAAAACCGTGAATCCTAGGAGGCAAAAACCACCGTTTCCTTATATAGTTACTGCCCTCTCACAGAATTTTGCGGGTCTCTTATACACACAATTCTGCTAACACAAAATCCTGGCTTCCTTTAACCGCACGAGTTTTGCAATATACTGCAGGGAGTCGTGGAAACGTATACATGTGTGTGTTGACGTCAGTGGCGCGTCCGAAGTTGTGTGACAATGTATTCCACCTACGGCTAGGGGTTTGGATTTTTGATCTACTGAATAGAAGTTACTTTTGAATAGTTTGTGATGTCACATCATACTAACAATAAGATTGTACAACTTCCGCCGATTTCAAATTCGCAAATTTCGTTGTTCTCGGAATATGCTAATTTGAGACCGGTGGAAGATCCACTATCCCTTGTATGCAAATGAGGTACTGTAGACCGGTGAAGTCAACATGGTGTAATATCTAGAACAGAAAATTTTATAATGAAGGGGAACAAGAACGCAAAATGGTTGTTTCTGCTGGTCTACCGTGACTCACTTGCATACGATAGAAAAGCGGATTTCGTAAGCAAAAAGGAATATGCAAATTTCAGAACCGCGGAAGTTCCACTGCTTCTCAACACGATGTGATTATCAGATCGTTCATATTTTTTATCAATGCTAGTTCAAGAATAAAGAAGCACAAGAGAAAAGTGATTACAATACAAAAATTTCAGTTTTTTCACAAATTAAGCTTCAAGTGTCAAGTGAGAAACCTAGAAAAAAAACTGTCCTTCTACTCTTTCGAAGAGGAATTTAACGAACAGCACAGACAAGTTTCTGAAACACCGATTACATCTTTACCCAGGAATGCACAAGGTCGTACTAGTAGTTGAAATAGCGAATGGCCAAAGACTGTTTGTTGTTGAGGAGGAACTGAACGTAAGTATAATATAATACCCAGCCTTTTACAGCCACCATATTGTTTTTGTAAGGATATAGAGGTTAGTAGAAAAAGTGACATATAGGTTTTCTGGAATACTGTTTAGTATAAAAGGCTGTGATATTGGAATACGTGACTCCGTTCTGTAAAAATGTGCGATTGCTTCTGTGTATAAAGTATTATCGGATTGAAAATGTATGCTCGGTGGCTCATGGAAGCTGCACAAGCTTGTGAAACATCATACAGATTTCACAACTTTGAATTCGTTAGCACATGTGGGAAATGGAGAAGAATCATAACAATAAGATTGCAAAATATAGCAACAGTCTGCTATTTGAACAGAACCTACAGCATGATGCTTCTCTGCAGTACTTCATTTCGATATGAATTCAAAGGTATCACTCACAAGAACAAAGAAATATGAATGTTTGAATAAGAGGAATCCGGAATAAAGGATAAGAACCGCCTGGATAAGAACCTCGTGAATGCGAACCCTCGGACAAAGGATAATCAAATTAGCGAGCGTTCTTATTAGAGCGGTTCTTATCTAGGCGGTTCTTATATGAGGCAGTGCCGAAAGTATGATACCCGGGGGAAATTCCACTCTCTTAACATGACGAGAATCATGTCGCAAGTGACCGAATGTGCTCCGGAATGAGGTGATAAGCAACTGATAGCATCCTTAAGAATCTGCCTCTAACTGATAGTACTGTCAGCGGTCATATGTCACTGTTCGTGTTATCAACCCTCTAGCACTAATCGCGCTTACTGTCTGTGTTTTGAATGTGATAACAGCTGGCGCCCACACAGTGTTTTGAAGCTATTCCTGGATCACTGGTTTAATAGTGCATATTCACTTGTTCATTAGTCAAATTGCTGTTTTGTCTTCAAATTAGGCACATTAGAACGGAGTTTATAAAACGCCGTGCAAAATACAATATACTCTGGAAACTAGATACCGGGAAGAAATCGGGCTAGCTACGAGGCCCGATGTTGTGTACACATCAGTCAGACAGACTGGTTCTCATACCATATTAATTTTGTGACCATGTAATGCCATTAGCGGATTTAATTCCTACATCTTACAATTAGGGACAACTGTTTCCACAGTAAGATCAAGGTTGCGCTGGTCCCGAAGCGAAGTGCCTTAGTAACACTGAGTTGATACGGTAGACCAAGCTGAGGCTTTCGAAAGTGTTAAGATTATTAATTTTACATTTCTGTTTTATAACATTATTGGTTTCTTGTTCTAAGTTTCTCAGAACGAATACTCAGCGTTATGTAACCCCACGCATTTTGTTTTTGCTTCCTTCCCGGATCTTCGAATGCTTCAAAAATGATACTGTGGCTTTAAAAGTGCTAAATCCCTCCTTTCTTTCCAATTTTGTGTTATATATTTGTAATGGAACTCTTTGTTTTTCAGATGGGTCGGGAAAAGTACTCGAAGAAGAGAAAAGCGGACGACGAGGACACCTCGCACGAGGGACAGGCGTATCGGGAGCGACAGAGGGAGCGAGGATCTCGCTCGCCCTCACCACAGAAGGAGAAGAGACGGTTGGTAGCCATTACTTTCAGAATGTGTAAAAACTGCAAAACTTGAAATACAATAACTTGTTGCCGAACAGTTTTACCCCATCCAAGTCGTTCACGCTTATTGTTAGCACATTTTTGCTTATTTGTCTCACCGGTTGTTTCTTGCTTGCTAAAATTAATTGTTTCTCAATTTCAGGAAGCGAGACAAGTCTCCAGACGGCAATGATAAGTAAGTCGACGTTTGTTGTTGTTTTCCAATCAGTGTTTTAAACTCTCCAGCATTATTTAGACTTTTTTCCTTGGTACTATCTTTGATTTCGAAACTTAAACAAACTTTTTTTCAGTGCGGAGTCGATGTCAATTGAAGAAACGAACAAGTTGCGAGCGAAACTCGGTCTGGCTCCGCTTCAAGTCGACGATGGTCCTCAGGTTGGCGCGATTCTCTTTTCTCCAGTTTTTTAATCTCCAATCATACCACCGCTTTAGCGGAACCGACTTCCTCTATTTTTCCACCTTTTGAGCATCAAGAGGATATTTTACCCCTCGTATTTGAATTTTTTCCACATTTTTGCGAGCTTTACCCCTCCTTCGCAAATGGAAACATCAATTTTGCCCCTCGTTTAGGATCATACATGGACAAGGACGTTCCTGGGAACGTAGGGTCACCCCGCATTTGTTTACTTGTCTGTGTAAAAACATGACCGCAAGATATGAGTATCACCCCACATTTATCATATTTCTGCATGAGAGGGGGGTCACCCCGCAAAACAGGAACGTGCCTGTCCATGTATGTTTAGGATAGATGAATCCAGTTTAAATCGTAGCTATGTTTTCCACTCTTTTTATATACTAATCTTTTTTTCAGATACGTGATGACGAAGAGGGCGGTACGACGGACAAAGTTGTCGTCGAAGACGGATTCGAGTTCCGGTACGTTGTTTTGGTATTTTTTTAAAACCATTTTGTATCTGCCGTTTTTATTCATACGTCAATTACTATATTTTTAGTAGCTAATAACTACTAGTTATGCTCTGCAGTTCCAACGCTGCTTGGTCAGTTATATTCTTACTTCTCTCTTCTAGGCATCGAGCTGCCGATAATCTGGCAGAGAAGAGGCACGAAGTGACGGTGAAGGAGAAAATCGAGGTTTGTCATTTCAGCTAAAACCTAACTTTGCAGTCGGTCTATGGTCTAGAAGATGGGACAACTTTTGAGCGTAGATTTCAGTTGAGTAGGGAATTTGAGCTCATTATAGCACAGTTGTTCTGTGTTGAACGTCTGTGATAACGGGGATCTTTTACATAAGTTTCGAAAACGCGGTACGTGCACTTGCGTTGCGTCTGTGTGGGGTAATCACTTGTGTTGGGCACAGCGTAATTCTTGAACCTTGTTTGCCTTTCTTTAGGTTATCATAGTAAACGAACTTTTGTTTCAGACGGCCAAGCAGCGTCGTCACATAGAGGAGCGATTATTGAAGGCAAAGAAGATTGCCGAGGAGGATGGTTCGTGATCTTCTTTTTTTTTAAATCTTTATTCAAGTTCCAAGGCATTTGGTTACAAGGCAAATGCTCTTATAGGGACAGGGGGTTTGGGATAACAATTACTTATAAAATGATGGGGTCAAATGTTGCTTGCTTGAAATATTGAAATTTCTAGTTCAATGATTTTTTTAAATTGAAATGGACGCATTTTTCATTTAGTCAAATGTTTTTTCTAGTTGATGACGATGCGGCAGCCTGGGTAGAGAGAATGCGTGTGAAGGAACTGGAACGGAAACAGGCCGAGGAGAGGGTGAGTGTTTCCTTCGTTTGTTGTTCACTATTATTGTGTTAGTAATAATAATGATGCTAATGATAATAGTGTTTATCTTCAAGTTGATTGATTATAAGGCAAACACTCTTATAGAAACGGATATTATCGTTTTGCGATGTGTATTGACTTCCTGAACGGAGAGTTTGGGGTATTTACATTCCTTTCTGTAAGAGTAGTTACTATGCTAGTAAATAGTGGAACATAAAATAAGCTCTAAAACATCTATAAAATGGGCTTGTTCCTATGTTTTCAGTGATCCAAAAACGGAGGTTATAGGGCGGTGACAATTGCAATTAGTGCCTAAAGCGTGTCACCGCCGAGTATGAAGTCACCACTGTGTTTTTTGAATCACTGTGTTTTTGTATTTTGTCGTGTGAAGACCTCAATTGGTTTCAGGCGAAGATGTTGGATGCGATGGACGAGGAATTCGGCATCACGTCGATGTTGGAGAGTGAGAAGGAGAAGGAACAGAAGAAGAAGGCCAAGGAGGTATTTGAAGCTTTGTCCTTTTGTTGTTATAGCCTCATTGAATCTGTGGTATATGAGTAAGAGTGTTGTTATTAGAGTGATTTTGTTATAAATAAACTTTTTAGACATAAAAAAATACAATTTAATAAATATATGTTTGTATTTTCAGTTGCGAAAGAAGCGCGCAGCTGCCATCGCAGCGGAGACTGGCGGACTGATTGTCGGACACTCGAAGGAACTCTTCATGGAGGGCCGCGATCAGATTTTGGTCCTTGAAGACAAGGGTACGGTGCATTTACCAGTTATTGTCAACATAACGCTATTAGTCATTTTCGAAATGACATTATTTTTTATTGTCAAAAATTACGATATTACTTGTGCATTATCTAGCTTTGCTTGGGAACTGCAGTACGTTCAGTACAACTATATGATTCTGCATGCGTTCACGGTTTTGTACCAAATTACCTCTTCGTTTTTTTCCTTGCTTTCTATGCTTTGTGCTATAGTCAGATTATGTAACATAGGTTAAAGTTTTCGGTTACAAGGAAATTTTTTTTGAAAAATCTTGTTCCAGACGTATTGGATACGTCCGACGAGGTGCTGATCAACCCGAATCTGAAGCTGAACGAGACGTACAAGAAGAATGTGGAGCTGAAGAAGAAGAAAGATCGATATCGACCGTACGATGAGGATTACGATAAGGACGGAAATGTATGAAAACGCTTCTACTCTGAAAAAAATTCCCACCGGAATGCCACCAAACAGGCACCAAACTTTGAACTAAAGTTTGGTGCCTGTTTGGTGGCACCTCCGAATTTGGTGGCATTCCGGTGGAAATTTTTTTCAGAGTACAAGCATGCTGGTCTACTACAGTACCTCATTTGCATACGACAGCCCCACAAGAACAACGGCATATGCACATTTGAGCAAGAATACGCTAACGAAACTTTTCGACGTGAAGTGCGTGAAAATCATTACCGATCTCATCAACTGTAAAACTATCGAAGTACGAAATAACACAGCAACCGCTGCAGTAGTACTAAAACACAGTGTTCGTAACACTAATATTGCGACATACAAGTTGTGCAAAAGTAACGGAATGGAGAAACAACAAAACTGCTCACACTTTTCAACTGATCACAACATGTCGCTTCCGCCGGTCAACAGTACCTATTTGCATACGAAAACAAAGATTCCACTCTCCACAACATATGGATATGTAAATTTGAGACTGGCGGAAGTTGAACTCTCTTAGCATGTTATGCTGATATGAATAAACAAATAACCACAAATAAACAAATAACCACAACTATAATAGTTATACCCTGATAACCGGGAAAATCTTTGCAACCCAAACCCGGGAACTTTACAGAGCACAATCAATGAACCAGTTTATACTCCACTCTGCCAGCCGGGACCAGCGGATGATAGGCAGAGTGTGCAGCAGAGAACACAGAGATGGAGAGAGAACGAGAGGAATACCAAATGACCATCACGGTCCGTCACAACTAAAACCATAAGCCATATCAGCATCGGACATTTTTGTAGTGTGACCAAATATAGAGGACCAAAACAAAACTTCACAGCAAGTACCACTGCACTAGCAACAGAATGAGAACAAAAGGGGGCGGAGCAACCAAAGACCTCAGACCACAGTCCCTCTGTGCCCGGAATGAGAACGTCCTGGCCTTCTCAGGACGCCCCGCAGGCGAAATGCCTTGAGCACGGGAGACTTTGCCTTTGCCTGTGTTGGGAATGAGAACCATACCAACCATGAAAAGTGGGCAATCATGGAACCATAGAAAAAAAGGGGTTGCATCACAATTTTGTGTTTTGAAACTTCTGAGAATTTTAATAATTTAGGGTTTGCTTAAACCATATAGCGGAGGGTGCGCAATATACTCTTTATGGATTGCTTAATGACATTGAATACAAAAGATATCAA
>JACMIJ010001816.1:0-11127 GCA_014805365.1 Koerneria luziae
TTATTTCGTTCATTGCCCCACTTAGGGCGTGCCGTTAGGCCCACACTAGTTCAAAAACATATTTTGGCAGTGCCATAATTCGGCCAAAATAAAATGAGAAACTGATTGATTGTGGAGAATGGTAGGAGAGATGGGTGTCTATCTGCCGTCTCTCTGCATGTCTACCATCTCTACCATCTCTATCGACTCGCTTTCTCTTCTAAACACAAAAACATGTCGATTACCTCACAGTTATAATAAAAGGAAAGTAATGATAGACACACTGAGACAGTGCTGATCGAAAGGTCTTTCAAGAGAAGTCTGGCATGGAATGGTGGTGCTATCTGATGGTACAGAGGAGCATGTGAAGAGCACGAACAGCGCACGTTTCAAGAAACACCCTGAATCAGGCAGAGGATGCTGTCAGTAATCAGCCAATTCACCATGTCGTCATGAATACTAACAATGAACACAAAATATCGAATGAATCAGACAAACACATAATCCACAAACAGTACTCTTACAATACTCAACTACTTATCAATTCAGAACAAAGCTACTGTACTCATTTCATCCAAACAGCAAATACAAGAAAAAAACAACACATCTTTTTGTTTCAATAGGATCGTTATGGGTTTTGCGCAGAAATATGACAGTCCGTTTTTCTTGTATTTTAATTGACTCGGCAATATGACCCGCATAATACCTTTTTATTCAAATCGCACTAATACTAAGACAAAAACAACTCTATTGAAAATCAACAACTCATTTAAAAAACAACTGAAAATCAACCGTATAGTTGAACAATTGACAAAATGCAACACATTTGAGAATCAACAATACAATTGAAAATCAATTGATTTCTTGTTGGTATACCAATTGTTCAACAGAGTGATTTTCTCAATCGAAAGTGATTTTCGATTGAGTTGTTTTTTGTCTGAGTACTACTTCTCATATACGAATATGTTGTACCTAGCAAACGGAAGCACATGGTCGATGTGCAAAAAATGCCTAAATTTGGGCGCTGGATATGCAAAAACCATTTTGGCAAAGCGAAGTGAGTTTTACTATTAATACCAAACTGGCACACAACCAGGGATCCATGTTGCAGTGGGTATTCGAATAATATGAAGAGGATTCCCCTCTTTACTTCAACAATCATATCTCCATTCTCTGCAGATTTCTGTACTACGGGGTTGATCGACTTCCATTGATCACAAAACTGTAGTGGCACAAAAAAAATCTGTAACTGGTCAAATTTTTTTGAGGCACGCACATAAAAACCCCAAATAATTCGGTACCAAAATGAGAACTAGCGTGTTACACATTGTTAGTGAACATCACTATCGCGCTATCGTCGTAACATTCGTACAGAATCTTGTACGAATGTTACGCGACAAAACATTCGTACAAGTACACAAACATTCGTACATTTTTTGCATAACATTTGCACAAATAGCGCGCATTCGTACAGTTTTTGCATAGCATTCGTGCATGCGACATGCAAGATATTGTACGAATGTCTTCGCAATAAATGCACGAACGTTTTGCGCTGAGTGTGAACCCATGGGGCCACCAACACTGTCAGTAATTGTGGGGCCACCCTCACTGTCAATAACTATGGTACTGTCTTCACCATATTCAAAATGCTCCAACATATACACAACAGGAATACATATTTATCGCTCAAGTCCATCTGTATCATAACAGCTCCACCAACAAATAAAAACAACAAAGGGGTCGGATATAGCTTACAATTTGTCAAGGAAGTTATCGAGGGTGGGAACTCCTTCCTTGAGTCCCTTCCGTTTCCGGGTCTCAGCCACAACTTGGAATGGCTTGGTTCCGGAATCCAGTGGGTCTCCGGGCAACACTTGCCAGTGGTCGAACACGCACTGAGGGAAGGCCTGTCCTCCGGTATTTGAACGAAGGTCGGCGGTGAATCCTGAAAAGAAACAATCAACTTGCACACTCACTTTCACCCACTAATATTCCCTGGAATGCGCGAATAACCACCACCGAAAGAAAGGATAGCAACTGACCGAACGACTCGTTGACGGGAAGGTACGCCTTGACGACGAACATCGGAGTTCCTGCAACCTGCGACTCCTCGAATACGTGTCCTCGTCTCCTGTTGAGAACACCGTAGATTCCTCCAACGGCTGCCTCCGGGCACTGAATCTCGACGAGATAGACGGGCTCGAGAAGACGGGGCTGTGCGGTGAGCACAGAAGCGTACACGACACGCCGGGCAGTGGGGATGATCTGTCCACCTCCACGGTGAATGGCATCCGCATGGAGGGTCACGTCATGGATGTTGAATCGAATGCCACGCATGTTCTCATCGCACAACACTCCTTCTTTGGTCGCCCATTGGAATCCGGCCACCACAGAGTCCTTGATCTCGTTCAGGTACTGCACTCCTTTCGTCACATCGACCAGGATGTTCGCACCAGTTCCGTCAGGACCGAAGCACCAGATCTTCCTGGCCTCCGTCACATCGTAGTCGTACTTCTCCGCGAGGACCTTTGCCCTGTTCTTGAACTCGTCGCGGGCATTCACTTCTCCCTTGTCGATGTCATCGGCCAGCCCATCGGGCATGGGAAGAGCGGTCAGGAAGAGACGGTTGTGCTTGTTCGGTGACTTAGACAGACACACTTGGTTCGACTCGGCAGAGACCGTCTCACGGTACGACACGACAGGGTCGGATTTCTTCAGCGGAATGCAGGCGTGGTCCTCCTCCAGATCCTTCAAGCAGATCTCGAGATGGAGTTCTCCGGCTCCGGCGATGATGTGCTCTCCGGACTCCTCGAAGATGCATTGCACCATGGGATCTGACTTGGCCAGACGCTTCAGTCCTTCCACAAGCTTGGGCAGATCTCCGGCGTTCTTCGGTTCAACGGCAACTCTCACGACAGGCGACACGGAGAACTTCATGACACGCATGTTATGTGCGTCTTTGTAGGTGGTGATGGTTCCTCCCTTGACGAGGTATTGGTCGACTCCGACGAGACCGGCGATGTTTCCGGATGGAATGTCCTCGATTGGTTCGATGTACCGACCCATCATGAGAATGGTCCTCTGGATGGTCTTCTCGTACAGATCGTCTTTCTTTCCGGGAACATAGTTCGGTCCCTGGATGCGGGCCTTCATTCCGGTAGCCACCTGAAACAACACATTTAATAGATAAATAATCAACCTACAAGTATCCGATAGTCCGCATAGAAAAATAACTATTTACCCAACTGTTGATTAGAAGTGGGGGGGGGTGAGTGGCTCGTTGATGAAAGTTTGCTAAATTTAGCGCAAATAAACTTTTTACCATTTTCGGGCTCGTTTTAACCACTTCGACAGTTCTTCGCGTACATGATTCTAATACCGCAAATTGTACCAATGTACACTGTGATACACTACTGAAGGACATGAAGGCGAGAGCGCTGTCCCCATCCAACGCTAAGGATCGGGTATTCTGGAGGAGACGTATATCATGTGTGGACCCTGCATGGCGGGAATAACGCAAGGAAGAAGAAGAAGTACCAATGTACACTAGAGGTAAACGCACCTGGTCTTATCCACAAAAACCCGACCCGAAAAATTTCACAGTAATGCGAGTGCGTGTACCAAGATGGCAAAATAGCAATAATCAGCCGCCCACAAAGGCATATGTTATACATGGAGTAACCATACAAGCATAAAAGGCTCACCTATTTGTTGCACAGTTGGATTATTTTCACACTATGCGATAAGCAATTTCGTCCACTACCTCATTGTCAGTACTGAACAATCCCCTAACAGTCCTAATCAAAACCGACAATTATTTTAACGGACTGTTACCTGATAATTGCATTTTATACTTCTGTTTTCGACTGTTTTGGGTTTTTGGGGTAAAAAAAGATAATTACGGGACTGTTCAGCAGTGAGATATTACTACGAAAATCAACCACTGTCATTGTTTTGAAATCAAAAAGTCGTCGTGCGATATTTCAAAATTGATTAACTTTTTTCCAGAATAGTTCTCGATATGAAAACAAGTACTGCAAATGCTGGAAAACGACAACGCCGCTAACGATGGGATGTTACAAACCTAGCTTGTGTGGGAACAGAACAAGGAAGTACTACGCGAACACACCTTTCCGGAGAAGACACGTCCGAAGGCGTAGAATCGTCCCTTGTCGGAAGTGGGGACCATCTTAGACACGTACATCATGAGCGGTCCATTGGCATCACAATTCTTGATGGCGACAGCGGCTTCGTCGTCGTGGGGTCCTTCGTACAACATTTCCATACGGTACTTCTGGGCCGTGACAGGAGACGGCAGATGGATGCAGATCATTTGAAGCATAGTGTCTCCAGCAGGCAGCCACTTGCGCATGAACACCTTCATGAGCGGCTTCCCCTCGAGATCCTTTTCCTCGTGAGCCAATTTGATTCCGAGCTTCTCAGTGAGCTTGGCCACTTCGTCCTTCTTGATGTTCATGATCGCATCGAACACCTTGAAGATGGGGTCAAGGACGAACTGGCAGAATCCTCGCTTGGCATCTCCGGTTTGACTGGAACTCCACTTCTTGGTCTTGGCATCAAAGAAACGATCTCCCCACAAGTTCTTCATCAGCTTGTCGACCTGCAAATTATTTCGGTTAGTTTCTCATTGAACGAACAAACAGCGCTTGACATTATTTCCGTATCCGATACCCAGTACTATGAGCGACAACCCCGGTTACATTCTCCCCGGATAGGACGGCCAACATCCCACTTAACAACCCGTCGTTTCCTTGTACCGATGTATACCGGATTGGAAGAAGGTTAAACGTTAAAATCGCAGTTACAAAAGTAAAGCAACGCTATATGGTACAAAGATGAAATAGGAGCTGTAGCAAATACTTTAAATATCATAAAATTATTCGGTACGAACCTGTACACCGAACTTCTCGGCGTAGATTTCGGCGAACTGCTTGAGGGTGAAGGCCCAACCGTGGAGACCAGAACCAAATCCGACATTTCCAACGGAGGGGTCGACCATGATGGCTCCCATCGGACCATCGTCGTCTCCGTACGTAGCGATGATGACGTTGATGTTCTCAACAATACGTTGGAAGGTCTGGAAGAGCTCCTCCTGTCCGAGCTGCAGCTCGAGAAGAGCACGGTCCATCTTGTTCATGAAGAGCACAGGCTTGATTCTCTCGGCAATGGCCTGTCGGAGCACAGTCTCGGTCTGGACACACACTCCGGAGACACAGTCGACGACGACCAAGGCTCCATCGGTGACGCGGAGAGCAGCAGTCACCTCGGAAGAGAAATCCACGTGTCCGGGAGAATCGATCAGGTTGATCAAAAATCCGTTGTACTTCTTCTTCGCTCCACCAACCTCGTCAATTTCGACCTGAACAGCACATGTACTCTTTTCGAACCAACGCGACCGCTCTCATTCGTCCCACAAATTGCTGGCCTGACTAGGCATGATAACCTTACCAAACAGGGGGAGTTTTGCATACCCACTTAGGTAGCTTTTAAGACCTAACAAAAACAATTATGTTGATTCATCAAATATCACTTTGTGTTCTATGAACACACATAAGGGAATACAATCCTAAAAATTCAGTTACCATAAATAAGATTTGTTGGAACTAAACACACACGCGTCGTGACGCACATTGATCAGGCAAACTACACTTCAAAAAGTGATAAACAAATGTTGTGCCAAGGGGTATGCAAAACTCCATGTACCAAATTATTGTTTTGCGTGAGCAGTACCCTGCTTCGCCTGGATATACACATACTACTGTCAATGATTAAAAAATACGTTGGTGACGTGCTACCAATATCGAACTGAATTTAACAGGATAACCTACTTTAAAGGACCAGTATCAGTAGATCGCTTGTAGCTGCATTTGTGTAGCAACAACCAACAAAAACGTAAGCATCATCACTCAACTTAAATCACACACTCAACAGACTCGTTGACTGTGTTTTTGAATATACTTATCAGTAGATTGCTTCAATATTGGCTACAGTATACCAAAATAATTACATTTTGAATTCCTGTAGAAATTGATGGATGAGCATCTCGAAAACAACGTGGTTTTACAAAATCAAACTTCGGCAACCTATGACCCACTAACCAATGCTTTCCTACGAGTCAAAAATTCGTGGGACACATCCTTTAAATAACCGCGGTTTAGGACAATTATTCAAGGTATGCACAACTCGAAAATAAACGAAAATCTGCTTAGATTGGATCCGACCATCCCAGAGGAGGGGTTAAATAGGTATTTGTGTTTATGAAAGATTGGAAAGCGCGTAAACATGTGGAAAATATTCAAATATGAAGTGCAAAAATTTTTATTTTATTTTTCAAAATAAGGGTTGAACGTGGGAGCCGGTTCCATGGAAGCGGTGGTATGCTTGAAAACCAGTGCCAAATTTCTACCAGGAAAGCAAAGTACAAGTGCTACTCAGCTAAAGACTCATTCCAATTTAAGGTGAATGATATTACTCATACTCAAAAGGGACGATTCCATAAGCGCACAAATCATAGCTCTTACCTTAAAGTAAAAAGTAGTTGTAATTCAGCATGAAACTCAATTAGGATCAAACTCTCAAATGTATATCCATTGAT
This sequence comes from Koerneria luziae, assembly GCA_014805365.1. Taxonomy (NCBI): domain Eukaryota; kingdom Metazoa; phylum Nematoda; class Chromadorea; order Rhabditida; family Neodiplogasteridae; genus Koerneria; species Koerneria luziae. Next base: position 6,596 of record JACMIJ010001816.1, read on the forward strand.
TGTTTGCTGATATACGAGCTTGTGTCTTGTGCTTTTGGGATTGCCCCATTCAAAAACGTTGAATATATCCCCGTACCTGGTTCTCTCCCTTGATGAATGGAATATCTTTGGGATCGAGCTCGAAGAACATAGAGATGGCACTAAAGAAGAATAAGGATAAGCAGATCTCAGGATGCATCAACTTACGTTGATTTGATGGTGATGCAACGCTCCTGCTCATCTTTCCTGGTATCCGTGAATCGAGTTTCTCCCGCCTTCGCGCCAGCAATGATACCCGCCTTTGACACGAGAGAATCGGTAAGTGTTGACTTTCCTTTAAAAACATCGTAGGAAATCATGTCTATGCATTAAGATCGCAGTTGTCATTGGACCAACAAAAATGAACAAAGCACAAAATAATGAAACACTTCGATTACAAAAGCTGTTTAATCAACAAATTGCAATAAGGACTAAAAAAAAAGAAAAAACAAGCATACCGTGATCGACGTGGGCAATAACGGACATATTTCTGATGTTCTTCTTGCGATCCATAAGCGCACGGATCTCATCGATAGTAAAATTCACCTGAAATCAACAATAAATAAATTTTAAGAGCGTAAAGAAAAACGACTTTGAAGTTTTTCCCTTGAGAGTAAACTCAAGGGTTCTCAAAAGTTGTATGTGTAATGATTAAACACGTACCATGGTTGGAGATGTGGATTCTTAGCAAGTTATCCACAAGTGGAGCCACAACCGCACACTTGAGGCGGCAAGCAAAGTAATGGAAATAAAGTTCTGGACAACCGAACTGCTATTCAGCCGCGTTGCTATAGGAATCAGGTTACTGTAATGGAGGAGTTTAAAAATTGGCAACTTGCCATTTTTCTTTATCTCTCATGAGATTATATATAAAAATATTGTATTTGTGGAGTACTTTATTTATGTGCTAAGCATGCATTTTTACAGGATGGAAGCAGTTGAAGGAGAACTGGGACCAGTGATTGAAGAGGAGAAATCTTGCGAACCCACGGCAAGTGTATTGGATTCAGAAGCAAAGGAAAACTTGTCATCGAATTCGCCACTGGCGAACGAAATTGTAGTACAGAATCCAAAGGAGGCACGGCGTCTAAAGATGCTGCAGAAGCTAGGATTGTCCACTGACGACACGCCAGTGGCTAAGAAACTCGATGGACTCATTCACTTAGCTTCATGTGTATGTTTTCCGTTTATTTATTATAACAATAATTTAATAAACACATAATAATAATAATAATATTATGTGTATGCTTTTTTTCCAAATATTTAGGAAGAACGTGAAAAGAATTTAAAGTGGCTCACTTCACACTTCCCGATAAAATCGAAGGTTACAGAAGACGCGAAAGTTGGAAGAGGTGCGTCTCCATTTACGTTGTCATCAAGCACGAAGTTTGGTTGATTCTGTGCATGACGTGGTTGTTTTAGCTGGAGAACGAACAAAGGTCAGGAAAAGTCTGGAGCAGAGCTTATCGAAAAAACGAAAACGAGGACAGGACCAAAGGAAACAATTATATCAGAAGGATAACGAAGGATTATTACATTGGGTTTGTTCATTATCTGATTCGGATACTTTTACAGGAAAACGAGGAACCAGAAGAAGAGGAATTTGATGAATATGATGAAGAGGAAGAAGGTGAACAAAACGATAATGGAAAAGAAGCTGCGGGCGGCGAGGAGGGAGAAGAAGAGAATGAACATGCAGATGACGAAGGGGAGGAACACGCAGACGAGGAAGCGGTTGAAGAAGATAACGACGAAATACAAATTAGAAACCGGAAATCGACTCGGGTGTTATTGTCATCCGACGATGAAGACGGCGAAGAATCTACTGCAGATGCAACTGTTCCCGTTGGACCACCTGATTCCGAGGTGATACCGGCATCCATCCCTCCACCGACTTCCCACCCGGAATCCGGTGGTTCCGAGGTGGTACCGGCATCCATCCCTCCACCGACTTCCCACCCGGAATCCGGTGGTTCCGAGGTGGTACCGGCATCCATCCCTCCACCGACTTCCCACCCGGAATCCGGTGGTTCCGAGGTGATATCGACATCCATTCCCACACCGGCTTCGTCCCACCTGGAATCAGGTGGTCCTCCGTCCCAGATGACGGCCACTCAGATGCCAGTATCTCTCTCGCAGTGGTTTGATGGGTCTGCTCCCCGTGTCGATCAAGCAGGTCTAGTCCACATTTCACTTTCTTCGTCTATCATGTTATTGTCCTCTTATTATTATACATTCGCAAGTATAGTGTTTTGTAAGTGAGGCATGATTTACCGGCGTATTGTCAAAACAGGCATGAGATACAGACATTTCGTGAAAAAAGTGTACGTAGAGGTTATTTGGTGTCTATGCAGTACATTCCAGGTATTGAAATCCTAATAGGGGTTATATACATGAATATTCCATGTTTTCAAGTTCTCATATGCAATTGTAAAATATAATCAATCCGAATATCCCATGGGCCACCAACACCAATTACTGTTTCAAACAAATAAATTTTTGCTACTATTTTTACTACCTCCCATATGAAGACACGTCGCCTTTTGTGGTTCCTGAGAGGTCCATAATAAGCCTAACTTACTGATTATAATTCCAAATACTCATTGTATGGCTATTCATGTTTCATGAAAAATACCAAATTTTAGAGACCCTGTTCGATAAACTGAAGGAAGACTTAAACTGTGTCGAACAAACGGAACCTGATCTGTTGATGCTCTGTTCTGGTCATTTCGAACCCACACAAGGTCTGCTTTGTATGTGTGCATGTGTGTGGCCATCTCATTATTGCCTATTGTTCATTCCTATTTAGGAATTGAAACAAATGCCGATCACGACTCAGATGATGATGAAGGAATTGTTGTAAGGAAGAGGAATAAAGTCATATTGTCCGATGATGAAGAAGAAGAAGAAGGAGGAGAAGAGGAACCGGACGGCTCGGTGGATGGAGAAGAAATGGAAGAGGAACCGGACGAACCAGAGGAGGGAGGAGAGATGGAAGAGGAACCAGACGAGGGAGGAGCGTATGCCGAAGAACACAGTGATGATGAACTTGCCGTTGTACAACGGCTTAAAAGCAGGTTAGTTTTTCTTCTGTTTGGGATACTTTATATTGGCACTAAACTATTTATGATTGTGATACATCCACATGAAAATCGGCTATCCCCAAAAAGACGTGCATTATTATGCTCAACGCTTTGCCTGGCTTGGCTTTCAAATGCCCATTTGCGGAGGACTTATTAGACTAAAAATATGTGAAAGTAATTATCAAATAACTGACCATTAGAACTAGTGAGAAGTGCACTTGTCAATATTACAAAGTTGTTCTTCATAGGATAAGTTTGAACTGAACAAAGTTACTCAAGAAACGTTTCTTTTTCGCCGTTTTCTTGTTCAGCAGGCCAAAAGTGGGGTTCTAGAACAACTGCAAAACTGAGCTATAGTTGAGACTTAGTTGTCTCACAATAACAGTGGGACCGAATTAGACTAATTGACTTGGTTCTAAACTTTTTCTCCAACTTTTCCCGAATTGGATGTGCCTGTGATTGTCGAAATGTCTTCAGGGAGGCGTATCTGGACGACGAGGCTTCGTTGTCGGGCGACGATGTGGGAAGCGACGAGGAAGGAGACGAAGGACCCGATGAGTATGAGGTCGGAGATCACCTCTGATTTCCTACGCAGACTCCACAATTGAAAAATATTTCGTTATGGGCTTGGTTATAACATGAATATTTAACGTATTTTTTGAAATATATTGTTATAATAATTTAGACGTAAAGTTTTGCAAATGTAAAGTTTTGCCAATTGTCAGGCGGGTTACTCATCATATACATATTGTTATCCGACGAACGCAGTAGTTTTCAGACTGAGGAAGGAGATTTTGATCAATTACCAGATGACGAAGAACTGAAAAGAGATCTCCGGAAACAGTGGATGAAGCAGGAATTGGACGACGAACAACGAGGGGTGAAGATGCTCCAAGAAATGTATGACCACCCTTTCGTGAGATCGCTATCTGTAGGTTAGAAGGCAATGCAATCCTCACAGTAAGTAATCATACACCGCGCGCGTGAACATTTCTTAAAGGAGGACTCCCACGACTTTTAGAATCCTTCGATTATACCTCTATGAGGTAGAAATCGTTTGGCTGAAGACGTTGCCAAAGTTGAATGTTCTAGCTCTATTGGTGGCTGAGATATGAGCAAAAAGAAACCGGGCCTGAATGCAGGCGATCCCGCGAAATTCAAACATTATTTTTCTTTGGATGATTGGCCGAAAATAATATCAACATATTCAAAAACAGCAATGTTGCTTCTCATAATGTGTAGTGACTCTTGCTCTACTTGTTGCTAGTATCACTTCTTTTAGTATTTGATCAAAACGCAGATGTGACGGGAAATACAACAAATAATTGTCCTGGTACTCCTTCTTTAATTAGCAAAAACAACAGGCTGTGACCGGTCCCTTTCCAGGCTGTGACCGGTCCCTTTCCAGGCTGTGACCGGTCCCTTTCCAGG
>JACMIJ010001818.1:0-11124 GCA_014805365.1 Koerneria luziae
TACAATTCATTTGTTTTTGCATCAATTGCCACGTTCCAAAAGATTTTGTCTGCAGTCGCATGACCCAGCGAACTGCTCATGAAAAATCGATAAAATGCACGGTACATAATTATTTTAAAAGGAGTTTGTATATATTTATTCTTTCTCTTATGAGTCATATAAAATAAGGAGATTTATATTGCATCATCATTGACTACTACAGTATCGATTTATGGCCAACTGCTAATTGTAAGACACACCTGTACACTAATTGTAAGTTGCGGGCCAAAACACAATGTAATGATTGTTTTGTGTTGTTCCGCGTTTCTTGAACTTAATATTAACTTGATTTTTGCTGATTTTGCGTTGAAAAAATTTGTTTAATATTTTGACATCCCATTTTTCAAAATTTTTGACATCCCGGTGAAGATCAGTCACACACGAAGAATATGTCTGGTTGCGGGTTTCTTATACACGCAGTTCCGCTGGCACAAAGCAACGGTTTCCTTGTTAGTGCTCGCCGGGGGGTTCAACTGACAATCAGAACCATGAGCACTTCCAAAGATCCTCCATTGAACCTGATCTTTTTATTGAATGGCAAACAATATTGCAAACCACAATCTCCAATTCCGGCCAAGATAATGACGTGTGCACCTTTATTGGCACACATTGCATTGTCGTTGACAGATCCAAGGTACAAACCAGGGCTGTGCGGAAAATTATTTGTCGGAAAATTCGGAAAACGGAAAAATTTCCGAATTTAAAAGTCGGAAAATCGGAAAATCGGAAAAAAATTCGGAAAAATATGTTATTCATTGGAATCTGATGATTTTTCAATGGTGATCAATTCCTACCAACATTCTTGGTGCTTAAAGAAGGAGTGAACGCACTTTTTTCTTACTATGCCCGAGTATTATGTCTGCTGTGAAACAAGAATAAAGAGGGCATAGCCACATGCAATTTTTTTGACGATTTTTTGTCTTTCAAACCTCATAAAACACTCAATTGGCATTCATGACACTAAACAAGTTACAAAAGTGTAAACTACACTCAGGGCAAGCTATGGTTAACGGGGACATAGTACTTTGAAAAGTGAGTTTACACCTTCTTTAAGATGAGAATTATCTCTACTACGTTGTTTCCAGCTGATATTCCAATAAATTGCATTCTTCGAACTACGTTGTTTCCAGCTGATATTCCAATAAATTGCATTCTTATCTACCCGAAAGGTTTTGCAAACAAACAACATTTTTTTCCGAAATTTTTCCGAAAAGTCGGAAAAAAGCACAGCCCTGGTACAAACAATTACAAAGAAATGCGGAGTCTGGGTTGTGCAATGATACAACGTGATACACACTGAGCAAAAAACACACTTTGTTGCATTTGCCTTGTACTATACTTGCTGTGAAACATGACGACCAGTCAGACCCGAAATCAACCGAACGCAGCCTAACAATGACTCATCCACTAACATGCCATGTGGCGGCGGCAGCCTATATTTAATGGTGGGCGAACACCGTAACCGTCATTCAACAAGCGAACTATCGAAGAGAGAACCGTCGAAGAGAGAACTATTGAAGAGATGCGCGCTGCAATGGTGAGTTTGTTCCGTTCTTTTTTTCTCTTTTTCTCCCTACCTCTCGTTAATATTACACCGTATGTTGCTTCCACCGGCCTACAGTATCTATGTAATTTGCGTATAGGAACAAAGGCTGCGGACTCTTAAACAAAGAGATTGGCAAATTTTGAATTCGGTGGAAGCAGCGCTTTCTTGACATGATGTGCGTGTACATCGTGCCCACTCAATGTTGAACAGTGCTACCGGTTTGTTTTCCGACCGTATTCCTACCGTATTCAACAGAACTATTACGGGCTTGTGGCTACTTCTTCCCGAATTGCTTCTACAGTCGTACAAAAAAAAACGGTTAGACTGCAACCGGGGTTGATTCTTCGACAGTTAAGCTGGAAAGACCAAATAAAGCTGGAAACATAGTCCTTATTGTACACATAGCCATAATAAGCATCAAAAACTGTTCACTGAAACTGTAAGCACCGTTCAAGTAGGCAACTTTACCTTACAATGTTCAACACTACACCCTGAATAACTGGTTGTTCCGGATGCACGCATCAGTAGTGGCATCGCCCAGTGCATCTTCATGAAAACAAACTCCGATGCAGGAAAGTGACATAACAATGGAAAGAGCTCAGCGAGGGCTACATAACGAGCCCAAGATCTCGGCATTGTTCTTTCAGATTTCCTTCGTCTTCGTGATGGTGATCCTGGCCGCGACCGCTCAGGATGTCGACATCTGTGGCGCCAATGAGGAGTGGCGAGCGTGCTCGTCGTGCGAGAGCACCTGCGCGAATCAACAGGTTGATACTGAGCAATACATTACTCATGGAAAAGTAAGCCCGAAATAAGCCAGCATAGTGCTAGAGTGTATAAAACACTCATTTTCAGTGTTAAGTATTTCATAAACCTATTGAATAAATGAGCGTTATAAAGACCAAGCACTAATGAGTATCTAAGCACTTAAAATTTGAGGCTTACTTTTTTCAGAGTATACACACCATTGACAACTACGTCATTGTTAACACAGATCGCCCTGGTTTCAGGATACCTTAATATTGGAAGCAACCTGTTTGTCATAGAAGGAGTAAACTCACTTTTTAAAGTGAGTCCCCGTTAACCATAGCTTGCCCTAGGTGTGTTTGACACTTCTGTAGCTTGTTTAGTGTCATAAATGTCAATTGCGTGTTTTGTGAGGCTTGAAACACAGAAAATTGTCAAAAAATAGCATGTTACTATAACCTATTTATTCCTGTTTTACTGCAAACAGAAGACTCGGACATAGTAAAAAAAAAGTGCGTCTACTCCTTCACTAACCTAAATTTTAAATAGACACTCTCACTCCGGTCGCGCACTGGGCAGCTGACCGCAGCATATTGCTCTTGGCGATCTATAGTATAAGACTCACGAATTTCTCCGATAAGGTAGCAGGCACAAAATTGCTGCGATTACACAGTTATTCGTTGTTAAACGTACACAGTGGTACTCAAATATTCCTGTTAACTATGGCTGAACACATGTATTTGAGTTTTGTTATCGGAACAGTTTATTTTGCTTTTGGCGATCTATAGTACTCAGCCGTCGTAGTAATAGCACTATTTCTCATTGGAAGAAAAATAGTGTTTCTTTCAGATAAGACTCGACAAACTTTCTACGGCATCGATGTCTTATTGTTAGTCCACAAAAAATGTGCAACTTGCAAAGAATTCAATATACACTCACTGTTTAATAGTACCGATAACGTTCTCCTTTCACTCCAAAATTGGTGCTATTATTACGGCGGCAGAGAAACATAAAGGGCGTAATTAAACACTTCTTACAATTAGTGCTTGAGTGTTTATAACACTAATTTTTCCGTTTTCCCGCCTAAATGTCCCCGTTCAGGTGATGTGCCCCGAGGTGTGCCTACCGGCGAAATGCCAGTGCAAGCGCGGTTTCGTCCGCCACAACGGACAGTGCATCGCACCGGCTAATTGCCCCTGGATCTAAGAACAAATGGGCGGGGCTTTCATCATTAAGGGGGTCGTGTCAGCCACATACATATCAGAAAATCGTACTTACTGCACGAATTTATTTAAATACTATTTACAAGTTAACGCTTTCCGGCTTTCCTTACGATTAGCCAAAAAAATCTACTGCACGAATTTCATTTCCATCGATAAACGTGTTCAAAGCATGTTTGTGAGGGATACAATGCAAAGCATAGACTGCCTTATTGTTAGACACGGAGAAGAAGTTTATGTACAACACATGAAGCAAATTATAGTACCCGAGAAAAAAATAAGCCTCAAATAACCCTCATTGGCACTTGAGTGTCTAAAACACTCAAAATTGGAAGGTAATTTATTACATCAGCGAGTTCAAATGCCGCCGTTTCCTTCGGTGTTTGCACCAACGAAGGCCCAAGTCTTGAAGGTGGAATACAAGTGATCAAGTTCAAGAGTAGAGTATGCAAGCTGCAGTCAGTCTACATACACAGGCAAACCTAATAACAGTCTCCAATTCAGACCAACATAATGACACGTTATTCCATGCCCTTTATTGACGCATAATTCCATTAATGTTGACAGATATACGGTACAAACAATAACAGCACAATATGGGGATTCTGGGTTGTGCGGGGGAACAACGATAAACAAACATGGAGCAAAGACAGTCTTTAAGACACTTTGTTGATCTGGCCGCATAGCCTTGTAATTGCTGTGAAAAATGAATAAACAGATCATCGATATCTGTTTTTATGACAATTTTCGATACCCAATAGCATACACACCGGGATAATACGTATCCCAGCACATACATAACATTCCACCATCAGTGTTGAAAATAATGTAACATTCCAAATAACAACAAAAACATTGGAAGCAAAAACCCGTCTGTAGTAGACTAGAAAGAGGTAGTTCTCAGTGTAGCAACAAAACGCACCAATGAACATACTCCTCGTATATGTTTATTATTATGATGGTTCAGCGCCTAATTTTCTTACTCCTCTGACATAGAATGTACGAACAAGTAACGTAAACTGTAAAAGTAACTCAAGCAACTTATCCGTACACATTACACTGAGAAAAAGTTACTTCCGTCGGTAAAAAAATTTGCATATTCCCTTGTTCTCATGATAAGAGCTTTCTGTAGCTATATGCAAATCCGGTACCATAAGAGAATCAAAGCCGTGCGTGTATGGCCAAAGCATCCGCCACTTACCGGTCGGAAACTGGCTGCAAGACAAACTTAGCATCTATCACAGATTTAGAAATTGTCCTCTCTAAGGGCATGTATTGTACATACTATTTGGCATACCAGACTCCATTCCGTACAAATAACCGACCGTCACTGTATGACCAAATCTTATTGTTAGGTTTCTTTCAAATGACACACATTTTCCAACATTTTCAAATTTTTCGCAAGCTTTTACTGTTCCACTAGCTTGTGAATCTGCTCTGAACAGTAAAAAAAAACGAACAAGCTTGCATCATTGAACATATACAGTCGGATATTTGCACCGAACAGAATTAGATATGCCAAAAATACACGCATACATATTACAGTGTGAATAGTGTACAATAAACGTTATAGTCACACAGGAACTGGCACTAGTGCCATTTCGTGCCATCACGTGCCAGACGAGATCTTCGCTGCCATCGACGTCTTCGCGGTCCGAAATCGCCTGAGGAAATCCTCTCGGATGCCGCGATGTCCAGCGCCAAATATGAACACGTTGAGCAGCGCCTTCGTTGGCGCAAACACCGAATATATCGGTGCAATCTGTACAAAAAAACACATTGCTGTGTGTAATAACACGGTCAAACTATCCAGCTAGTCGTTAGCTAGCAATATGTCAGTTATGGTCAAATATTGAACGTTATATGCAATCGAATACAACTAAAAGATCAAGCAAAACATACGATATATAACAATACGATAAGAAAAAAACAGCATGGACAAGCACAAACCACGACTAGAACAAACAAGCAAAAACACTTACCGGAGCAAAGATATTGGTGAGGTAGAGAAAGTCGGGAATGAATAACAATAGAAACGAATCGAGCACGCTGAAAGCTGAACAAAAACCATACATTATCTATCGTAAATAATGGTTGGGCTGTATGGCCCGACATTAAAGGGGGCCGGAAGCTGTCAGCTCACCGAGGAATTTGCTTATGTGTATCTATGTGTATTTTCTCTCTTGCTCTATTTTTTTAACCAACCAATTGAAATTGTTGTCGCACGAGCTGATCGCTCACTGTGACGATTTGTCGCATACGCGATCCTTACCGTCGGATACCGCTGGAACGTCATCAATTTTTAAAGTATTGAAAAAATCAACGTAAGTGTAATCGTACATCGACGTGTTACGTTACCATAGTACGAAAATGAGGTACTCCTCAAGGGTAAGTCGTCAGAAACGGGATGCTTCCAATGTAAAAGTATTACAAAATGGGGTGCCCAGGCGTTATCAATAACATTGTTGTCAATGCGTGAAGTTTAATATAAGCAAACTTACAATCTTGTATATAACAACCAGAAACAGGACAGCACTAATTCCAACAAGCGAAATTCGGCTTATCAGGAGGTAGTTCTGAAACATGTTTATCCAATAGCGGAACAAAGTATATTCATGTACAATTTTACATTAATAACATTGAAGTGATGGCGAGACAAGTTCACCGAGAACCTTGGCCCAACGTTTCTGAGACGTCCTATCGTTGATGTTCCCCGATGGAAGAGGGTTATCGCCCACCGAAGAACCCTTCTGATTGCGAAAAACGTTGTTGTAAATATTATATTTAAAAAAATAAACTTTACAAAATGTAAAAAAAAACTGCTTACCGCATAGTCCGGAATGCCGCTATTGATGGCCAAACACGCATTGGACACCGTCAAAGATGACTGCACCGATAACACGTAGTTGACTATTAACGGTGTCAGTGAGATGATCACAGGAGCTAAAGGCAGTGTGAATTTGACAATCCTAGAAAACATTTTCTTACGCTAATAAAAACAAAAACTCATTGCCAAAGAATGCCATGAGTCCGTGAAACTCAGTTTCAAGCTCACACAAGCTTCAACAACAGTGCAATTGACATTTGGTACAAATATCCCAGACCATCTTATTGTTATTGTTCTTTTCACTTATACAATGTTCGAACAGAGTATTGTTGTCCTCCCTCTGATTTTGTCCCATTTATATATACAAACATAATTGTGCTGTACGTAAATTAGGTACCGGGTTACTGCGAACGCAACTTGCTAAGATGTTCGCTGAACCCGCATCAAAGTTCTCACAGAGCAAAAACGTTCGAAACGATTCCAGAAAACATTAAGCTTGTGCGCACATAAAGCCGACAAGGCCACACGATAGCTACAGTAGGCCCCAAAAACAACGATATGTGAGTGAATTTCGTAGCCTCAGTTCTATGCATAACTTATTAAGGTGTAATTTTTCCAAAAATTCAGCAAAAAATTTTTCCTACTGAACAGACGAAACTCATGTATATTACACTGCTTCAATGTGCTTTAATTGACCTTTACGAGACCAAAGACCATCAAAGATTAGGTGCTGGTAAGTACCTTTACTTCACTTTGCTTTTTCTTTCGAGCTTAGAAACACAATAACTGCTAAAAAAAATCGCGAGTGTTATGAGTAACGCTTATGTGAAACTCTGGAGTCCAGAGGAAACAATCTACCCGTGATTACTCAAAGTTTTCCCAGTGCGTTGGAAACTACGGTAAGCTACGATATTGTCGCGGCGGGACCATCGCAGGAATTTGACGCATAAAACAATCTTCCTGTGATAACTCCCAGTTTTCCCATCGCCACTTCGCAATACGTCTTTTCTTATTCGAGAACATTCATTGCTCAGAGGCTTCTCATGCATTGTTACATAGAACGATGTATTAATAATGATCATACGTATTCCCAGAAAAAAAGCGTGAAGTAACGGCGAGCTACAATATACACAGTGTTCTACTGACCATGATGATGCTACATGGAGCAAACTCGGCCAGACAACTTACACATTCTTAAATTAGAAGTTGTAGGAATAATGACAGCTGTGGGCAAACTCCCACTGTTTGAATGGCATCTTAAAGCCGAGTGTACTACACCTTTCAACTGCCTATGCGATCTGTTCTTTTAAATCTCTTTGTCTAAACATGCACATTGAGTTACGTACGCAACACCAGCAACTGTGGAACACTGTGCAGTTCCGTTCCCCATTCGTTCCGTTCCCAATATCCCTCCATTATCTCTCGTCCAATCGTTTGATAACTTATAATACACACGGGCCTCGTAGTACCCAACAATTTACACCTACAATTCCTTTTGAAGCTATAAAGAACCCACCAACGAAGAATAGCGTCAGATGCACGCCAGTTCCAATTCTCGTATATCTGATCGGCCTTGTGACAATCAATAGTCGATCCACGGCCAGTGCCAGCGTGATCCATCCCACCAATTGGAACGAGAACACGTACAACTGCACGTACACGCGTTCCGTGCACACATGCAACGGCACGTCCAGCACTGAAAATGCGCAAAGCCACATTGGTGATGCCTTCTTACATAAGTGCACAGAAATCACGTAAGCACAAACCATAACTTGTACCTTAACTTAAACGGTAACTGTATTCAGCATGCATCTAGAGTCATGTTCGATACCAAAAAAAGAAAAATTTTGTCGATTAGTTACTAGCTAGCAGAAATGAGTTTGCCCTTCCCTTTTGCTATCATACAACGAAAAGTTATGTTCGCTTATTTTAGAAACTGAACAACTCTCCAACAATGTTCTCCGATAGCGGTGTCTATGTAAATGTCAAGTGAATATTAATGACATGATTAGTAACGTTTTCAGCTTCACTTTAGAAGCACACCTTAAGTGCCCAATAAACCCTTACGTGGGGTAGAGGGCGTCACTACATTATCAAAGAAAGTACTTGTTGATGTATGCTCACAATCTCATCACATCTACAGATATAAGGGAAGATCACAAAAAGACGCAGAGATGTAGGATCTTTGCTATTAGGAGGGTATGACCATCTTATTATTAGCCAATGTCATGCACAAAAGAACAGGATTGGAAAGAAACAAAAAAACTTCATATTACCTAAAAATTGCAAGCAAAACATAAATTTTAAAAAAATAACTTTATTAGAAACAAAAGCCTTACCGGGATCTCCTAAATGTTCGAGCCTGAACAGGCCAATCCAGACATATGTAAGAAAAGGACTGGATACAGTCAGAGCCACCGAGTGCAGTTATGATTAGCCAGGCCTAGAGAGAACATTCATTTTCATTTTATATCAAAAATATTGATTCCGTAAAAGCTAACAATAAAAAATAAAGAAGAAGCATTATAGAACTATACTATCGATGCGTAGCTTACTAAATCGTTATGTTGAGAGAAATGTTCAACAATTATATACCAACTCAATGCACGACTTGTACTGCAAAACTACATTGATAAAGCAATACATACTAGGCAGTAAACATCAAAATTGTTGTTTCACGCTTGGAAAAGGAATCTCAGAAACACTTACTTTTTTCCAGCGTCTAGTAGGATTCGACCAGATAACAAAAAAGAATGGAGCGTGTGCAGCAAGGGTAACGACACCTGAAAACCTTTTTAAGGTCGAAAAAAGGTGCATTATAAAAACACTGTATCCGAGATCTTGCACATCGACATGCCACGTTCCTATGTATAATATATCTAGAAAACGGCGTGACTCTCTAAGACGCCAGAAACCGGGTACCTATTGACAATTTAGGTTCGCAAACCGGGTGCTTTCAATATTAAGGGATTCCAAAACCAGGTGCCTTGGTGTTATCAATAACGTAGTTGTCGATGTGTTCTCTGTCGCAGTAGTAATTCCCCCATTTCTCTCCTCAACCGGTGAGGAGAATTTCACCGAGAATAAAATGTTCTCGAGAGAATTTCACTCACTTTTCTCCCGATTATTCAACCGATGTGTTAGGAATGAAAAGTTGTACGCAACATTTTACGGAGGAAACAGAAATCGCCTTTACCGGTATGGTTTCAAGTAGATAGCATGGTATCTACATTTGAAAGCGATGATCTGATCAACGTGTACGCTGTTGGCTTGGTGAATCAGGCAATCATTGTCGTTGCAATCAACCTATCACGAAAGTTATGCTTTAATGTTCATAACCTGCTAATTATTAAATTTTCAATATTACTATGCATTAAGAAATCCTTTTTCAACCTGTGATCTGTGTCGATTACGGTAATTCGATCAAAAAATAATATAGCCTCTCTCATAGTCTGCCGCGTTCCAATGAAGCCACCGAAATCATATATTCTGGCACATTACAATGGCGCAAGACGAGACACCCTGTCATCCCTCCATCTAATAATAACTATAAATATAAATACAAAATACAAAAAAAGATAACATTTCGCTTAATTCATTTATACATAGCACTCGTAGCTGCACCGTTACGAATGATTGCCTTATGCGTTTTTCTACAATACGAACACATACATTCTATGCTGTAAAAGTACATTATTCCATACTTGCGCTTTAATGACAAACGAAAAACACTGGTTTTGATTTGTATGATCCTGGCGCTTTTGAAACTACTATTTATGCTTTATTGTTTGTAATGAGCACACAATGCACTCGAATAAGACAACGACAAAAAATACAAGTAACATGTTTAATTAAAAACAGATTCAAAATACAGTGATTTTTGTAGAAACCACATATTTATCACATAATGAAGAATAAACAACGGAGGCTGTTGCCACTCACCTCTACCATTCAAGACCCAGCACTAAAACTGGTCTAAATGGTTGAGGCTGGCGGCAACTACAATAACAACGCTTCGATGGAAGAAGAATCATAAAAAAGGCCTGAAAAGCAATGATTAAAACAATTGAAAATCCGGAACAATTTTACAAGTTGCGCGCATGTACGGTAATTATAATCCGCTGTACGGTACTGCACGTACGGTACTCACTAATTGTAAGATTTGTTCCCGTTTATGTAAACGTATTAGCTTTCCTTGGTATATTCGACAAGTTATGCATTACTGAGCAAAAAAATGGATTACGCCAAAACGACGCATTGGCACCATTTTGTGCGCAACTCGTGTAATAATTACTATTTTCCGCTTCACGCAATCTTATTGTTATCATTTTTCATATTTCGGTTTCAGTACCGTATTCGGCAACCTTAAACTGAAAATATATGAAGTTCGTGACCTGTAGCATCGGCGTAAGGCGAAATACAATTCACAGTGTACGGAGTGCACCTAATGATTTAGCTTACTACTTCACTTTAGCCAGAACATGATATAGTTTCAAGCAATTCAAATCATGCTCATCAAGTTTCATAACAATATATTATAAAACCATTAACAATTAACATAACAGAAACACAAACCATTCATCCAATGCGAAAGCTATTTTTTTCTAAATAACACAGCAATTTAGAAGGAATCTTAAAAAAATACTCACCATGAAGTCCAAGCATACCGCACATGAGCATCGCAAGTGATAAAAATGAACACCGAATGAAATAAACGTGAAATGAAAATGAAACTGGCAAAGTTG
>JACMIJ010001819.1:0-11123 GCA_014805365.1 Koerneria luziae
TACCCTGTGCTCACCACTACCCTCATTTCTTAACCCCCTGGGTATGGGTGGCGGCAAGGGGGATCGAACTCATGACCTCCGATTAGTAGTCCGGCACGCAACCGACTAGGCCAACCCTCGTCTGATCATTCTAACAATAAGACCCCTAAATTGTTCCGACTACAAAACAGTACACATTCTGATAAAAAAACAGTTTTTTTTTGTTGAATACGTAAAAGCAGCTTTCATTGCGAACAACTGACTGCACACAACAGTTGTACACATCTTGTCAGAATTTCCCAGTCAGAATAAATACCGCAGAAAACGATTATTCAGTAGTTCTGTACAACTTGCACGATAATCGTGTTGAACTCGTAGTAAGAAGTGTTGTATGTAGATGGAATCACACAATGTTCATACGTGCTAACGGGGAAGTGTACGATCTTTTCATGCAAACGACCACATGTATCGTGCGTGTACTCACATAGCATTTTACTTCCGCCGGTATACAGTACCTAGTATGTATACTCTAACAAAGAAATTACTCGTACTCACAACGGTACAGATAGAATACATAAACAGCAACGCTACATTATATATTACGCTGGTGCTAACAGTTTCAGGATAACATTGAAGGTACCCCATTGGGGAACCTAGGTACCCCGCTTGGGCATATTCCATTAGAGGGCGATTACGAAAAAAAAAATTATAATCATAAATGATGATGTTGTATGCAAATTGTGGACCAGCGGAAATTGCACTGTGTCAACACGATGTGCTCATCACACATCATTTCTATTGGACGAAGAGAGAGAGAAACAATGAGCTGACCCTCTTGAATGAGCCTCGTTCCTTGCGAGGAATCGCGATGATCGGAGGAGGCGAATTGGACGTTGGCGAAGACGGCATCGGCTGGAAAAGAAAGAATCATACGTTAAAAGGGGTCGGAAACGAATAGAGGCAAGAACAGTTACCTACTCAGAGAAAAATAAGCCTCAAATAAGCCTGAATTGTGCTTGAGTGTTTAAAACACTCATTTATTTCAGTGTTAAGTATTTCGCAATCCTATTGAAAAAATGAGTGTTTAAAACACTCGATCACTAAAGAGTGTTTATAACACTCAAAATTTGGGGCTTATTTTTCTCTGAGTATATATGCCATCGTACTACATATGCGTTGCCATCTGGGATACAAGCTTTTGGCGTAGTGCGTCGGACGTAGTACCACAAGCCTCTAGTCATTTCCTTATACATATACTTGCTACGCTCACAGATGTTGCGCGTCTCTTATAGTACATGCTATTCTGCTAACACGAAACAAAGGTTTCGCGGGTGTCTTTAATAGGAAAAGTTTCAACGGAGAAACATCAACTTACATTTTTAAAGTAATTTTCATAACATTATACTTATAGTTGGGCATCGAATCCCATGTTAACGGTGGCATGGTCTTCTAGTAGCATCTAATTGTAAGTAATTGTGACTTATGGTCTACAATCTCGCAAATGAATAATACGAATGAAAAATTATGTTGAACAAAAAAAGCC
The DNA here is from genome assembly GCA_014805365.1 of Koerneria luziae. Taxonomy (NCBI): domain Eukaryota; kingdom Metazoa; phylum Nematoda; class Chromadorea; order Rhabditida; family Neodiplogasteridae; genus Koerneria; species Koerneria luziae. The sequence goes on from JACMIJ010001819.1 coordinate 1,523, forward strand.
CAACTCTCTCTGTACAGCGTTTTCCCGACTGATCCTAACGTTTTTATTGTTAGGAACAACAACACATGTATAAAACAAAATTTCCTAGTCGTTGCAAAATCGATTATTGTTTAAAGGAAAGTACGGTATTCGATCAAGCAGGTTGGTGGCGTTTGCGCTATTTGGAATATCTGGTTCAGTTCCACACAATTTTTTAACTTTCGCCATATTGTACGACATCTATATCCAAATTTGCAAGCAATATCAAATTGCCTGCAGTTCATAACAACTTCATACGCTTGGGAAACTGGGAAGAGCCATAATGATCAGATGTGAATATACAACAACAGTAGGCTATTTCGTACAGAACGAACTACGATATTCCAATAGCGTAGAAAAACAACTCTACCTTTCCGTCGACGGTCTCATCATTTCTCATCTTATCCGCCAAGTTCACCGTGAAGATCTTCATTGCTTAGGTTGATACCTGAATCAGGGCCATATAAAGAACATACGAATGAAATACCTAAATCAGGGTCATACACGTATTATACGAATGAAGGGATTTGGCGACGCGCAAAACCCGGTACGAATGCATGTACACACGCGAAAATGGAAATGGGCGCAACCGGTACGCCACAAGCTGATATCCGGTGGATTAGCCATCGGGCTATCGAAGGACAAGTTTGGCACAATCCCATCCAAATCACAGAGCCAGTGTAACTTCGAAAGGACTCAAATTTGCATATTCCTTTGTAGAACAATAAGATATTATCATAATACAACAGCAGTCGGATATTTGTGCAGAGCTAAGTTTGCTAATAGTATACACAAAGTCTGTAAATGAGGAACAACTATAAAGATGCAGTCAAATTTGCATAGTCCTTTGTTGGAACCTTTGTAACCGGACGCATCTGAGATGGAATCGACGGAAGTAACATGCCCGTGAAATCATCGATGAAACAACAACTGTGAAACTGCATATATGTGAGAAGATAGACACTGTGGAGAAATCATAGAGATAGAAAACCTATCGGTATGTACAAATATTGTCGCATAAGGCTAGAACGGAATTTCGCTCTGGAATTGCTTACTTTGCAAGGATGGCGACTTGCAACGAAACACGAAGAACTGTGAAACAGAGAAAGAAGCCACAACAATCACAGCATATTGCATCCGCCGGTCGACGGTACCTAATTTGCATACGATGACAACGGTTTTGCTCTCTATTACAAAGGTATATGCAAATTTTGGACCGGCGGAAGTTACACTGTCTCGGTATGCTGTGAACAACGTGTTTCAACGCTTCCGAACTGCAACACCGGCTTGTAATACAGGTACCTATTGAAAACCTAGGTTTATAAACAAGGTGCCTCCAATGTGGGTATCTCAAAACGGGTTGCACCATGTAACTGCTGCTGCTGGTTGTTACAGTTAATGTAAACCGAACATGTGCCGAATAAACAAACATCAAAACATTAGCAAGCACGGTTCTGCCAGAACTTTGAATACCAAAGTTGGGAAAATTCTGTAATGGAGAACCATAACAATAAGATATGACAGTACGCAGCGTTTTGATGATTGCAAGTCTAAAATTTGCATGTTTCTTTATTCAAAACTCAAAACCCTTACCCAACACTTAACCCCATCATTTTATAAGTAATTGTTATCAAAAACCCCCTGTCCCTATAAGAGCATTAGCCTTGTAACCAAATGCCTTGGAACTTGAACAAAGATTAAAGATTAAAAACGCCGTTGCGTTTCTATGCAAATGCGGTACATTCGACCAGCGATCATAAAACGCTGTGTACACACAAATATGGTGACAGTCGGATATTTGTATGCAGAATGGAGTCAGGTAGAGTCCAGGGACCAGGCCCGATCAGGCATCCTCCAACTGGAGAGAGGAGATAACACGAATCCTGGGAAGCAGATGAATATCGGCGAGTGACAAAGAAGCAAAGGCAAAGGCAAAGTGACTCGTATTCAAGGCGTTTCGCCTGTGGGTAGTCCTGAGAAGGCCAGGATGTTGTGGGGTAATTTATGTCCGAAGATGCCCAGCCAGACAAAGACGCAATCGCCACCATATCTCCACGGATGTTAATGTGGAATAAAGAATGTAAGGAGTCCACAACCCAACAACAATCCAGGAACAATGTTCCAGAACAATTCCAGTGGATGAACCGGTTCCCCCACTCCTCTTCCTCTGTTCCCCCGATGCCCGAGTATGCCATCGCGCGCGCTCTGTTGGCCATTTTTTTCGGCCCCTCTCCTCCAGAATTCAGGTTTCGCTTTCGCTTTCCACCCTCTTCTTCTCCTCTTCTACTGTCGTCGACTGTACACAATATATGTGCCAACAACAAATTGGCCTTGCACCTTTCGAGTGCTCATTGTGCGCACTCCCGGAGAAAACACACTGACTCTCTCACTCTCTTTCTCACACCTCACTGCCATCATGAGTCAGGAGCAACTATCGGGATGGCAAACATCTGGTCGAGGAATACCCAACTCCGTTCTGTACAAATAGCCAACTATTGTTATAAAGTAATGTTCTCCCGAACCAAGGCTTATTCGCCTGCGGGGGGTTCCGAAGACGCCGGGACACGACAGTCGTTATATGGTCAACTTTGCGAGCGTATTCAAATTACTCACAGTTCATAGCAGGGTCACACGATAGCGAAACGGTATAGGCTTTTGCAAAAATTGGATTGATTATTAGCTATTTTGCGTAACTGAAAAGAAACCTAACAATAAGACGTGACCATATAGCGACAGTCGGACAGTTGTACAGAACGAAGTTAATGGCGGCCGGAGACCGTTGTTTTGTGTTAGCAGAATTACGTGTATAAGAGACCCGCAGCTTCTGTGAGCGGGGCAAGAATATATGTAAGGAAATGGTGCATTTTGCCTCGAAAGATTCACGGTTTCCGGCCCCCTTTAAGCATGCCAAGAGTATATACAGAGTCCGTAACCGACGGACAACAACGAAGATGCTGATAATTCAATTAGATTCAACTACCATGTTCAATGCTCAACAGAAAACACAATGACATTAGAATGTGAATATCAATGAATCAATGTATTAGAAATAGTTAGGCAAAACATGATAATATGCTAGAGCCGGATATTTGTACACAATGGAGTCAAGTATGCATCTGCCAATTGAATGCTCGGCAACTATTAAAAAGTAAAGGTGAAGCTTCTTTCGTAATCAGAGGGATTCCTCGACGGGGGTTCCTGATGTGCCAGGAACACTTTGTGAAGTTTAAGGCTGGTGGATCCCACCCGAACCCGGCCTGATACAATCGTGGTTACACCACTACCATATAATCCGACCCCGGAGGGATGTCTCTCTCGGCAACTATTATTGAACGATACTTCTAAGAAGTACAAAATAAATAACGGGATAAAGAGAACGTTAAGGTGCAATACATTCGTTTTACTTTTGTTCTGCGTTTTGGCCATGCCATTCAAACCGTGAAAATCATGATTGAAAAGCGTGCGGTATGTACTAACAATAAGTTGCCATTGAAACACATGAATTGTTTCGTTCTCTTTCATCCTGCTACTTATTTATCTACCTTAGAACCGTAAGTTTGATCATTTGGAATTCCACTACATGGAATTCCATTTCGTCTTCTTACGCCTAAGCCTTTAAAGGAGGCCGGAAACCGCCATTTCATGCGTAAAAAAATGTGTTCATAGCGAATGTTTTATGGACCCGCCACTTTTGTGTTCAGGGAATACGCATAAGCAAATTCCTCTTCGAACTGACGGTTTCCGGCCCACTTTAACGTACGAAGACGAAACGAGCATATATTATAGTGAGCATATTAACAAGGAAGATGAAGAAGACCATGGAGAACTGACAATGACGAGGAGATGCAAGAGAGTGGACAGCATGATGATCGTCACTCATTGCGCAAATAATAGCTGAACGAATAGGCTGATCTAACGCCGATATGAGAAAAGTCCGACAAAAAAAGACAGAGAGAGAGAAGATTATGTGTCCTAGAACCTCCTCAGTTGGCTGAAAGCAGACTCCTCACCTCGTTCTTTGAAAATGGACATTTATAGGACGTAACATTTTGAATTCATTTTTTTTGCGCCTTTTCATTATCATCTGTTCTTTTGAACACTTCTTTGTCTTGCAAATGAGCTTAGTATATCGGTGGTTGTGTAACGCTGTGAGGTACTAAAACATCAACTAAGAAAGGAAATAACACAAAAAACGCAGGTAAGGTATTAGGAACAGGTTGTTAGCAGATTACGTTGCTCTGCCAAACAACATTAGGAGATATTAAGGGAAGTAGGAAACCGTAAATTTGTCGAGGCAAAAACCTTCTTTTCCCCTATACGGTTGTTCCGCCTCACAGAAGTTGCGGGTGCCTTGTACACACATTATGTGTGTTGCCAAATAACGGTACCGAAGATCCTCTGAGAAACATAAACACATCAGGTCTTAAAATGATTTCGAAGGGCAATTAGAGAAATGTTTGTATTATCACCAATAACAGTAATAATACAAGAATTGTAAGAACAAGAACTGTCCGAAGAAGAACTACTTGGATGTTAAGTCTTAGAAAAACAACTATATTGACTTCACTTCTTCTACAATTCACTGGGTTCCCAAAGGTTCCCAATCGGGCGGTTCTCAACAGTTCCCCAGAAAGACTCACAATTATTTACTATTGAGTACCTAAGTGTATGTGTATGGTCCACCCGTCAAGAGTAAGGGGTTACTTTGGAAACCTTAGGCCGGGCCACTCATGGGACGAGTGGAACACGCAGCGCAATTATAACAGGTGAGGGATTATCGAACAGTCGGGACTGTCATGCACGACAATTTTCAGACATACATAACAACAATTATGCAAAGCCTTATTATGCCATAGAAAACCTTATTTTGCCATAAAAACCTTATTTTACAATAGATCGGAACAGCGCAGCCAAAATAAAATGCATCTACGGTTTACGCTAACAATAAGCTCAAATAATACAATTAGTTTTTTACATTCGTTTTACATAGTCTTTTTTTGAACCTTACATTTGCATTCAGTGAATAGCATGCGTAAAACAAAATAGAAAACGAAAAAAAAAACGTTAAGATGCGAATGTGCTATATGTGTAAATAAAGCTCACGGAGTTACAATAAAAATATCTTATTGTTAGGGGAAAGCAAAAAAGGAACTTCAATACATTTTGTTATATTCATGCTCGCTTTTGATGATCAAAGATGATAACAAAACCTCTTTGGATGAATAATATTATTCCACAAGCAAAATACGCATGACAAAAACATTTACAGTACTTGCTTATACTTATGTACGAAAAAGAATGAAAAAAAAAATGCCTTTACAACGACAATGATTGAAGTGCCATCCATTAATGAACAAAGGTGAAAGGAAAGCGGTGAAAGGTGGGTGTAGGTGAGGCTTACAGTACTATTGCATTATCTGCCTCCACTGTGTACAAAAATCCGACTATCGTTAAATCTTCAATTTTGCTAACGTATTCAAATTTGCAGAACTCTTTGCATCAAAAGTGTTTTTGAAACTCGTATAAGTTCATACAAAGAGATGTCATACAACCGGTCGGATATTTGTACAGTACAAACCGAAGTCAAACATTCCAAACAGTACAGTATCACCGCATGCTGATACAGTGCAACTTCCGCCGGTCTAAGATTTGCATATCCCTTTGTAATAGAGAGCAAGACCATTGTCATCGTATGCAAATTAGGTACCGTAGACCGGCGGATGCCAACAGGCTGTGAGTATCAAAGGTCTGCATCATACAGAACGACGTTGCTTCCGCTGCTCGTCATGCACATATGTTCAAAGCGGCATTGCATCTTATTCTAATTTCTTTGTTCTAGCTATTGTTAACCGCGCTGTACAATGAGAGTTCTATTGCCACTTAGCAAAGGAAGCGGTATCACGTGAATGCCTCATATTCTATCGAGTCCTCTGTACAACTGCACAGGTCTCCATAGTAGGAACACAGGAAGATGCAAATCTGAGACCAGTGAAAGCTCAACTATATCCAGATGACGTCACCAGTGGAAGCTCAACTGGCTCAAGATGACGTCATCATCAGTCACCACCAATCATCATCCACCCGAACGTATAGCCATAATACAGCCGTGCTCAAATTGGCCGCAACTTGTCTAATTGGCCGACGGAAGGGTTTTATGACCAGTCAAGCCAAAGAGTGTGCCCCAAGCCAACCCAGAGCCAGCCAGCCAGGCAAAGCCAAGTGCACCATCCATTGCTGCTCTGGGCAGACGAGTCAGCACCACCGAAAACAACCGGATAACGAATCAAACAGAACAGAACGAGCAGGAGGACTAAGGGAAAGCGGATTACTCTCTTGGCAGGCAGGGATCTCTCCTCTTCTCCATTCACCTGTTTTGCCATTTCCACTTGCTGATATGAGGTAAAGGCAAAATTTTTCTTTTAAAGTTACCTTTACCTTACTAACCCTCGTCACATACCATTGGCATACCTATATCCGTTCTGTACAACTATTATATGAGACTGTCATTGCATGATGTAATCTTATTGTTAGGTTTTTTTCAAATTTCAAAATTTTGTCAAAGTATTGAAATTTTTCGCAACATCAGTGCCGTAGTAGTATTTAGAGTAGAAACAATACATCACGATTCGACAATATAATAAACAGCTTACAACGTAGTGGTACTTCAGTCAGTCATGCTACACAAATCACACCATGTCGGGACATTGAAATGTCCACCGTTCACAAAAAAATGTCTATCACTTTGTCATAAAGCATAATACCTTCTCTGGTACCAAAAGGCTATATCTTTGGCTCTAGAAAAGCTGCAGCAAAAGTTGCTACTCAGCCTTTTAGGTGCCATGGCTACAACCTTTTTATACCAGCGTTTGTTGCTCTATGCAAAGTACACTGAAAACATCACGTTGTTTAGCAATACAAGCAATAATGCTAATCAAAACAGCACCATCTTCAAATTGGCTTAACATTGAAAAGACCGGAGGAGGACGGAGAGACGAGTGGAATAGGCAAGCAATTGAGACAAGATAAACATAACCGGTAGTATTGAGAACGATCCCCGAGTACACCACAACGGCGCAACTCGTCGTCGCTAATCGGGGCCACAATTGCGCGCATCCAGTGTGTCCAGCGGCATGCACACAGAACGCGCAAAGACAGTGTCTTCCTCAAGGACCTCCTCCTCCTTCCCTCCATACACAACATACACACCCCGGAAAACCAGATCACCCGGGCCAATACCTGAGCATGTTAGTCATACCGCCGTCCGATGAACAAGAAGAAGAGGAGGAGAGGAGAGGAAACGAGGTCACACCCTCGGCCATCGAGTATCGTCCACTCTACGTCCATTCAACTGGCCAGGTCGACAATGCCCAAGTCATGCTTATACAACATAAGCCTTACATTTTGAGCGTATTAAACACTCATTTTTAGTTCTGGAGTGTTCTTAACACTCATTTTCTGAATGGAATGAGAGAACAAGTATAATTGAGGAAATTAAGTGTCTTATTGTTAAGCACTCCAGAACGATTGAAGCTTATTTGAGGGGCTTACGTTGCTCTGATTGTGGGTACAATGGCTGTGTTCATGCGTAAGACGATAATTCGTCCAGTTATCTATGCGTTAACTCCGTTTGAAGTACTATGGTAAATGTGGATAAGTATAGACCAACGCCAAAATGTTTCAAAAGATTCAATGCAGTAGCGGGCACAAAAACTTAAGAAAAAAAGTATTTCGTAGAATTATCATACATGAAACAGTTTGTACTTACGTCAGGCTTAGGCTTAGGGTTCGCAAAGACAACATGTTCGGTTTAATCTTACAATTAGTGATTACGAGGAGGGGCGGAGCATAGCCACTCTTGTGGAAGTAGACTCTAAAGTGCTGAGCAGATCGTTTTCCTCGGTTCTTTTGTAAATGTGTTCGGATTGCTTAGACTATATGTGATCAAAGGCACAAACAACAATGACGACAAAGAAGGACCCTTTTAGAGTGCGCGATAAAAAGGAATCGAAGACAGCTGACATTCAGGGGCGCCGCGAGCCATCTTCCTCCTCCTCCACCTCCCGGGGCTCCTCCGTATAACTATCCCCCCTCCCTCCGGGGGGGGGGTGTCCCCCCTCCACTGTGTTTGTTTTTTGTTCGCTGCGAAGAAAGGCGAGGTGCTGAATAACATAAGCAGGAACACACAGAAGACATCTCACCCACCCCGGCCCGAGACATCATCGGGGGGCTCGCGGTTGGTGAACGCGCTTTTTGAAGGGGCGCCGATATTACTCAGAGAGAAATAAACCTCAAGTAAGCCTGAATAGTGTTTGAGTGTTTAAAACACTCACTTTTTTAGTGTTAAGTAGCGCATGAACAAGGCATGGATATACTGTTTCAATTTTAACTAACAATCAATTACATAGCTTCGATCATAGTTAACAACTTTTTTTAACTCGAAAGTAAACGTTTCATTACGAACAACTGTCTATACACATTTATCGGACAAGTTTGTGAGTTCCATGTAGTCCTCAGCTGTTATGTGTAAAACATAGGAATACTCACTATTTTAAGCATGGAAGGCTTAAATAAATATCAATGAGAGAAACCGTAAGGATCCCGAAAATAGTGCGTTACACAAAGGAAAAGGTCTGGGAGGCTGTTGAAAATAAAAATGATGTATTTTTGCAAAAAAAAGGCAAAGAAATGGCATTTGAGCAGATATGCAACAGGCGCAAATAAGCATATTATTACACGAAGAAAAAGAAACAGACAATTTTTTAAGCAAACATTTTACAGTCTGTTCTATGCGGCGTTTACTTCTTAATACATGTAATGAAGGAAAGCAAAAATTCTTCCCAGTCTCTTATCTACAGTCTGCCAGACAAGTTATCAACTTGGTCTGGCACACACACACACACAAATACGGTACCAGTTATATGTTGTGATTGGATAATAATGTCATATTTTGACCCTATTAACCGTAAAAAACACTCAACTTGCATTCGAATTATAAAGTCAACCATTCAAGGGACGAGACATGGACCTAACAATAAGAAGTACAGTTACCAAAAAGTGCCTTAAATTCTTCTTTAGATAAGAATGTTGAATATGCCTTAATCTTTAGTGCACAAAAATAGATAGATGGATAGATGATCATAGGTTCATACGACATATCGAAGTATGTGTTGTTGGGGAGGATGAGAGGTTTATAGTATAGGGGCGAGGGAAAGTGTATACACTCAAACTAAACACTAAATACACTAAAAATAGTACCCAGAGACGAATAGTTAACAGTTGGCTGACCAACAGTGAACACTGGCCATACCAGCAGTCAGCCAGAATACTGGCCAGTCATTGATAACAACAATACGGCTGTTTTCTAGTTACAGTTCAACCGCCCTTTAGCGGCCCATTTACCGCCACACTGTTTTCCGGTTTCGGTAGCAGACCGCCGGTTTCCGGTAGTTGATCATTCATACGTTTCTCCAGTGGCTGCGCTTTTAGTGGAAGGTACGGTCGCTACAAGTAAGTCAATATTTACCAAAGTTTTGCGCGCGTGTGTCTTCACAGGGTTTGATGATGGTGTGTGGCAGGCAGAAGG
>JACMIJ010001820.1:0-11119 GCA_014805365.1 Koerneria luziae
AAAGTGGATGTGCCCACTAATAACAAGAGACAAATCTCGCCATGAATGCATTCCCCGTTTAAGTGTATTTTTATTACCTACTCAAGCGTTGCGTGTATTAATTCCAACGTCAGTTGTGTCTCCTATGTCCAGTTTAAATAGTGGAGAAGCGAAAGATGATCTTTATATGCACACGCAGCGTTTTGAAGCTATTCCTAGGTCGCTGGTCTAAAAATTTTACGTTTCTTTCTTCATTGCTCACATTCCTTTGTGCTTGTATGCAGACAAGGTACTTTAGACCAAGGATCGTAAAACGCTGTGGCAGTAGCCGGTCAAGCTTTTCCTTTTTTTGCTTAATCATTGTTTCCCTGGATAATACATAATGTACTGTATTTTCATTTAAATATATAATGTACTGTATTTTCATTGTACAATGTTAGCTTATTCTGTTTAGAGCCTTTGTTCGTTTCTATGGAAAACGTTCACTTGTTATGCGCATATGCTGGTCTTAGCTGCCTTACGTACATGTCGAATGTGTTAATACCATAAACATGTTGCTGAGATACCAGTTTTCTTACATGTCTCCCCAATACCCGATATTTCCATTTACAATACCCAATTTGCATCTCGGCACCCACAGTATCCGCAAGAGACTTCAGGAGTACTCAACTTTGACACTTGTGCGATTATTTTTCACCCACTACAAACAAGCAAGGCTAACAAAATGGAGAAATAAGTGCATACAAGAACGATGCAATTCTCGGTCTTTACAATATTAGTTGCGAAACTACACAGGCATTGCCGAAGTGCATTGTTAGAAATAATATGCTATAGTTGAGAAACATTTTACTCGCTGGCATTGGGTGCATGGTACAACTTTCAGAGCACAATCACAGCAGTATACTTCTTTTGGTCTACAACACCTAATTTATGCATATAAATAAATGTTTCACATCCTATAACAATGGTATATGCAAAGCTTTTGACCCTAGGGAAACCGAATTTCCTGCCAACGCATTTGCTATGGCCAAATTCCTTGGAGATACGAATAAACATGTTAAAGATGTTAAAGAGAGTTACAGTGACTCAAATTATGCTGACGTAACAGCTTCAATTGGCATTTGGTAATTGAAAAGTGGCTTACACCTGCAACAAACACACAGAGGTGATGGTTATCGTCTGAAGCGAAAATGTTATCTCAAAACAAGGGAACGATTTGAACACGTTGAACTTGTAAGCAGTCGCGTTATGATCGCATTGAGTTTCCTACTTATCAAGTCTCTTTGCCATCTTGAAATTTGTTATAATATTAAGTTTGGCATAAAATTATTATAAAAGTCCCGTTCAATGAAAGACCTCAGATTAGCCTGAAAAGTACTTGAATATCGAGAAACCCTCACTTTGCCTTGTCGAACATGCCCCATAATCTACTATTGGAATTCTTGACTGCTCTGTAAAAATATTCGACTGTCGCTGTATAGTCGTATCTTATTGTTATGTTTGTTCTGAATACAATAATTTAAAAACGTATTTAAACTTTTGGAAACACTTTTTTTCAAGCATGTGAACCTGCTATGAGCTGCAAGTGTCTACGAATTTGAACATACATGGGTGTTTTGAGCAGAACGAAGTCGGTTATGCCCAATAGTGCATACATATTGTCTCTAAAAAGAGAGTTTATGACACTGCTGATGCAAAGCTGTTAGCAAAACACGTGCAAATTGAGGTTGATTTTTGCTGTGAGCTCAAAAAGGAAGAATCCCTTGAGTGCGCTGCTTGCCAGGTGTTTCTCGCTTAATCGTTATTTAGTTTCCGAATGAACGGAATCTTTCGTTTTCTGTTTGATAACGCGTGCTTTTTAAACATTTTTATTACGTGTTTCTATCGACTTTCAGTCGTTGTGCTTTGATTTGGCTTTGCTTTGCCTAACGTTTTTTAAAAAAAAAAATAAGGCCAAGCTACAGGTGTAATTAACAGCCTGCAGCACGAAAGCACAATCGAGATTTGCAAAGTGTTCGCAACTCGCTTTTGAGCTCAAGTGATCCTTGCCATACAGCGTTTTGAAGCTATTATTTGATCACCGGTTTAAAAATTTGCATATCTCTTGGTAAATTATTAAAATTTCTTTGTGTTTGTATGCAAACAATGTATTATACACCGCCGAGCTTGAACTGATGTCCGCTTACAAATCTTCTTTTTATCTTTGTCGCAGGATCGCCGTTTTTATGATTACAGATGCCAGCTATGAATCCGCCGTGTTAGATGTGCGCATGCTCCAATACGATGTGCTCGGTCTCTTCAACGTTACATTCACGGATCAACTGTACGCGAATCCGGGCTGGCTTCGGGGTACCCGATGGTATCCGTTCTGTCTCGCACTGTATTTTGTCGAGATACTCGCGATTGTATCGTTGGTCACACTGCAACCACTGCTCAGCTACACGTTTTACAGGGTACTGTGTAAAGGATTACTGTGTAACGTTTTTTAAAGGAGGCCAGAAACCGTTGTTTTGTGATAGCGGAATTGCGTGTATAAGAGACCCGCAACTTTTGTGAGGAGGCAACTATATAAGGAAATGGTGATTTTTGCCTCCACAGTTCACGGTTTTAAAGAAAATTTCAATCACTGTGACAATGTTTTGAAAGATGTTGGGAAGCTTTCAATCATTGTTTGAATGTTTTTTTTGTGCAAAATTTCAAACCATGTGTAACATTATTGAACGATTTCTGGAATTGCGTAACATTTGTGGAATAGTTCAATCAACAAACAGACTCTGCGTACTAACAATAAGCACTAGCGTTCAGCAGACAACCTTTAAGTTGCTTCGAAACTGTTACTTCGTTGTGCCAGAAATATGGCATATATCGGAACCATAACATCTCTTACTGGTTGACTCTTACCAAACGGCATTAACTCGGAGTATTACATCGAAGTGAATAAACAGTTTTCGGCTCACTTTAACAATAAAGTGCCATTTTGTTTTTCACTAAGCAATAATTGACCAAGTAAATTATGTATATGCAATGTATTTATGTATTATTTCATATTTCATATTTCAAAAAATGTCGATTTTGTTCCAGTATTGCACGCTACACGTCAACTTGAAGCGGATAACCTATCACATACACGCGATTGCGTACGTATATCACATTACCCGATTGATCGGTATCTTCTATGAACTGAATGTCTTTCAAACAACAGGTTTGTTGCGGAAAGAATATTTCTATTCGAAAATTACATGCACCATTAGTGCACTACATGGAATGAAGTTATTTTAGAAAACTAGAACACTTTTTCGTATACTCTTGATCGGTACTGAACTTCAGGTACCCTTCCAAACGATACACCTCTCCTGATCTCCTACACATGGCGGTTCTTCCTTCTGTCGAATGTGGTTATCTTTCCGAGCACTTATACAGTGGAGCGGTTATTCGCCTCGTTCTTCTTCCTCGAAGACTACGAGACCGTTCGACGACCGTGGATATCCACGGGCCTTCTCATTCTCACGAGCATACTCATGCCGTTCTATGTCTGGACGGCGCTGATTTGTAAGTTCATAGGACAAATCCAGCCCACGCATCAACAAAAAAAAATTGTTATCGTAAAACCCCGGATTGGGATAACCCGACATTGGAAGCACCCGTTTCTGGCGTTTTACACATCAGAGGGTCCCCACCCTCTTTTCGAAATATATTAACGTGACATGTCGATGTATAACTTATTGTTAGTGAAGGCGATAATGAATTCGAGGAGCAGAAACATGGCAGAGAGATGGCATGTTTGATGTTTGGACTGCGTCATCAAACCTTTGAAGACAGGTCAAACTGACCCTCTTCTCCCATAGTCGAATCGATCACATTGGCCAAAACCGCACTTTCCGCCGGCTCCAAATATGCATATTCCACGGTTTTCGCGAGAAAACCCCTTTGTGACTGTATACAAATGAGGCATGATAGAGCGCCGGAAGCTTCATAATAATAATAATAATAATAAAACGCATTCAGGGAACATGATCATTCCCGACGTCATCTATTGCATCGTCGTCCTGATCGGCTCTGGGGGAGTGGGTTTTTCTTGGCCAAAATTTCAACTGCAAAAACTTCCCATAGATTCTCGCCAAGGAACACTCGTTCATTATTTGCACGGAAAACAACAGCAACAAAAACGTTCAGTTGTTCTTCCTGATCCACTACGTCAGTCTGAAGCGGATGAAGAAGATTCTGAACACGTCATCGACGACCACCAACAGTCGACTCTCCTATACGCTGAACATCAAGTACATCCTGGTGGAGAACATTGAGCGTGTCTGGCCGGTAGGTGTGCAATCCACATACACATTTATTAGTCCAACGATACTGGATGAACTAACATCATATTTAGCAGTCATAACGTTGATGTTTTCAGCAATACTATTGGAATATCTGGCTCGATCCCGTACAAATGTTCAACTGTCGCTATCTGTACAACCAAATTCACTAACTTATTAAACTTTTCGTAGATCAAAGCAGCTTTAGCGGCTTGGGAAATGGCATAGAGAAACAAGCTGCAAAGACAAATTTAGACAAACGTTTACAAGTTTGAATACATAGTTGTATACATAGTTGTTTAGTTGTATAGAACGGACGGACAAAGGCAGGCTTTCTAGCAATAAGAGCGTCTTCCAGATGTGCCTGATGATCGCCGTTCAACTGACATTCTGGCTGTCGTGCATCTTCGGTTTGATCATCATCAACGTGACAACGGACGACCGATACGTTCGCACGTACGCACTCATCGCGATTGGAACTCTGAGTTCACTGTACGTACCTTAAGGAGGCCAGAAACCGTTGTTTTGTGCTAGCAGAATTGCGTGTATAAGCAACCCGCAACTTCTGTGAGGGGGGCAACTATATAAGGAAATGATGATTTTTGCCTCCGAAGATTTACGGTTTCTGGCCCCCTTTAAGATCGGTTAAAGGAGCCGTGAATCCGATATTCCTCGGAGGCAAAAAGCACCAGTTTCATGTATACTTGGCCAACCCCCTCCCGTCACAAATGTTGCGGGTATTTTATACATGTTGTTCTGCGATTACGGAATAACGGTTTCGCAGGTCCTTTAAAGAAGCTTTTTGTTTTATGTTAGCACAAATGCGTGTATACGAAACCCGCAACTTCTGTGAGGGGGTGGGCTGGGGCAACTATACATATAAGTAAATTGTCTTTTTTTGGCCTCCGAGGATTCACGTATTCCGGCCTCCTTTAAGATCATAGCGACGATCATTTCTACAGAACTACTGCTCACAGAAAAATAACCCTCAAATTTGACGGTTTTATTCACTGTTTACTGTGGCAGTGTTATAAACCCTCATTTATTGAAGAGGATTACGAAATACTTAACACTGAGAAAAATGAGGGTTATAAACCCTCAAGGAGATTTCAGGCTTACTTGTGGGTTATTTTTCTCTGAGTGGCTCAGGCATTTCAATAGCACAATGCGTCAATCGCATCGATTCCCAAGACACCAACACATTCATTGTTGTGTATAGAAACGGGTAGCAACAACAACTGATTTCCATTCTCAGTTCGATCGCCAGCGTGTTCTTCGCCACGTGTTGGTTCCTGCCCGAGTGGCGTCACGCTTTCCTCTCGATCATCGGTCTCTCGCGCTGCTCCTGGCGACGCGCACGAGTTCACGTTGAGGATAACCCGAACGCCAACACCGAGCAGTACTTTCGACAGTTCCAGAATGCTTGGAATTGACCATGCATGGACAAGGACGTTCCTGGGAACGTGTAGGGTCACCCCCCGCATTTGTTTTCTTGTCTGTGTAAAGCACGACCGCAAGATATAAGTATTATATCACCCCAAACTTGAGTGTTATAAACACTCAATAAGCTCTGAATACAATAACGTAATTCGGAACAAGGTGACTGAAGAACCAATAGGCAGTTATTACGCGCAAACTATGTACGCCTGCGGCAGCGTGGGAGAGCATATCTTATTGTTAGGAACTGAATAATTGACTCTTTTTCTTCCTTTTCGAGCTTTGATGCATATCCACAGCTAACAATTATCTTTAAGTATCATATAATCGCTATACTGTTTGTTGTACTTTGCGTTGCTCAGTTTGAAATGGTGCTGGAATTGTATAAACCATTTCTCTTTACCAAGTGAACGAACCTCTTCAGTACTATTACGCCTCCTTTGGATGCCTACAGGCAACGATCTCAACAGTTTGGTAATTAAGTTCCATAATTAGAAGGAATAAGTGAAACATACATACACAGCAAGTTTCTTCTACCAAATAAGTGACACAATTGCACACAGTCATGCAATCTTAATAGAACTGCGAAATATGGACAGAAGTCATAATGTCTCAACAAAATGTGCATGCATATGCGCTACGTTTCTTGTTGCTAGAAAATGTTCCAATGCCTGTTAGAAAGGCAAATCGCAGATGAGGAAGGGATAATTATACAGCTGAGCAACAGCATTTACGCGGAGCTGGTGACTCGTTCGTTGTGGTCGTCTTAGTGATCTTCTTACTTTGCTTCATTTTTTCTATCCCACAAGATTCACAGTCACGTGTTTTCACAGCGCTTTGAAGCTATTCAGTGTCAGTGTCTTTTGATTGAAAATTTGCATATGTTGTTGTTTTGTCTTTAAATATTTTTGTCTCTGTAGGCAAATGAAGTACATTATATTAGCAATCAAGGAACGCTGTGATTTCGGACAGTTGAAGTTAGCCAAGCATCATGAATCCTCAAAGACAAAACTAACATTTCCTTACATAATTCGCTTTCCTTACAAAAGTTGCGAATCTCTTGTACACGCAATTTTGGTGTTTCGTTTAAGTGTACGAACCTTCAGCTTACTACCGCTTTAGAGTACGTCCTTGGATGCTACGCTACAGTATCTTTGGTTGGTGTAACTTCACCATAACGGATGAAATGTATGCCGATGTGAGGTGGCTACGGGGATCTCCGCTGCATCCGATCGCCATTGTGTTGTATGCGATTGAACTCATCAATATGATCGCGAATAGCATCTTCTTCCCGTTACTCGTTTACACGTTTCATAAGGTGAGGCTTTTTTTATATATAAAAGTTTAAAAAAAACAGATAAAAAGTTTCCGAACATCTTATTGCAACACGAAGCATCACCAATTGTCGTGTCATTTTCACATCTTATTGTTATGGTTCTTCTAAATTATACACAAATTTGCTAACGTATTCAAAGTTTCATAACACTATGCCGTTTCACCAGCTTGTGAAGTTGCTGTTACTATTAGAATACTTGACTCCGTTCCATACAAATATCCGACTGTTGCTACATTGTCAATTTTCTAAGTGTATTCAAATTTCTCACAGCTCATTGCAGGTTCACAAGGTTGTGAAACGGCATACGGTTGGTAAAAATTTGAACCCTTTAGTAAATTTGTGTATTGGTAAGAAACATAACAATAAGATTTCATTATAAAGCGACAGTCGGATATTTGTACAGAACGGAGTCAGATAAACCAATAATAGGTGCGCGTGAAATTTGATTCCGCTTAAAAAGTTGAGTAGATAGCGACAATCGGATCTTTGGGTCGAACAAACCATGTATTCTAACAATAAGATGTAGTATCAATCCATTCAGCGCTGCACCCTCCATGTAAACGTGAAGCGAATCATGTTTCATTCTCATTTCGTAAGCTATACGTATATCGTAACACGGATACTATCGATTGTCTATGAAGTCGACCTCATCAAAATGACAGGTCAGCAAGCAAGAACCACAGAGAAAGAATCACCGGTGATCACCACAACCACATACTAGATGGGAATGGATAGGTCGGTCAGGCGATAGAGACCGAAACCGGCTTTCTCCATAATACTAACAACAAGTAGCACTATTATTTTTTTACATTCAACGTAACCTTACATTGCATGATACTTGTTAACTTTTGTTTTTTTTTACATGGAGATTATCGTTCTGCAAAAACACACCTAAAGGCAATCAAAGTCCCCTGACAATGAGAGAGAGAAAAACGCCAATTCCTTACATATGTATATACTTGCCGCCCTCACAGATGCTACGAGCTAATGTCGTACATCCATTATGGTGCTACTATTGTATTCTTGACAAGCAAGAATTATGTTAGCAGTGAGATACATCCAAGTTGCGTATTCGAAAAGATTTCGATTTCTTGTATATAAGTTTACACGTCACAATTTCACGTCACACATCGCCTTACAAACCATTACAAACATAAAATTGCTACCTACTGCTGTTCTAGGTGAACTTCCACACGACTTGCCACTGCTCATTAGCTACATCACACGCTTCTTCATGATTGCCATGTCTACCATTTATCCGTGTTCCTTCACGATCGAGCGAGTGTTGGCTTCAGTTTTCCTAAAGGATTACGAGACGAAGAAACGCACGTGGATATCGAGCATTCTTATCGTCGTCAGCTCCGTCATTGTCGTACTCTACGTCTGGGCACTCATTGTTTGTAAGCATGCATTCTCGTGGATAACCAAACATCACCTAAAAGTTGCACCTACATATAACCGTTAAAGGAAGCCGGAAACTGTGAATCCTCAGAGGCAAATCACCGTTTCCTTATATAGTTAGTTGCCCGCACAGAAAGTTGCGGGTCTTCAGTATTTTAGCCCCCAGTTTTTTCAACTTCATTTGAACCCCTCAATTTCTATCAGACCACTCAACTTTTTTGGACCCTTCAACATGCTTTACAGTAAAAAAAGCAGCAAACATGCGCGCAACATTAACCTGATTACAGGGAATGCAATCATTGACATCTTGATCGCCTCGATCATAATGGCTCTTTCAAGCGCAACCGTACGTTTCTTTCTACAACCAAGTTCATTACGCATCATCATTCTTAACGGAGTTGATTGAGTCCGACAACGACAACAACGTTACTGATAGCACAGGGGCACCATCAGTACCATGTTATATTGTTAGCATACCTTAACAACGAAAGTACCCCCGTTTCTGAGCCTACACTTTCAAGACGAATGCCGTTTCTGGCGTCTTACACTAGAGAATCAATCACCTCATTTCCGAAATACTCAGAGAAAAATAAGCCTCAAATTTTGAGCTTCAAAACACTAAAAACATTGCTTGAGTGTCTTAGACACTCATTTTTCAATATGATTAAGAAATACTTAACACTGAAAAAAAATGAGTGTTTTAAACACTCATGCACTCTTCAGGCTTATTTGAGGCTTATTTTTCTCTGAGTATGGAAACACGAAACGTCGATGTATGGAGATAGTGATGGTCAGCAAGTAAATAGAATACTTTGCTCCTCATCCAGAGAGTGGGTACGAGGTTTCGAAAATAAAGCCACGCCCACACTTCGTGGATGACCTATGGTATCAGGTTCCGTGTGGGCGTGGCTTTATTTCCGGAACCTCGTACCCACTCCCCCTCGTCCAGGTATTCTTCATCAACCACTACGTGAGTCTGCGCCGAATGAAGAAGCTGCTGCATCAACCTCTCAGCCGGCGGCTATCCTACACACTTTCTATCAAGTACATCCTGATCGAGAACGTACAACGTGTTTGGCCGGCAAGTCTTGCCATCACACATTGACGAATGCGTCCTTGATAGCTTCTGAACACCCGTTTGGGTTACCCTAACCTAAGAGGCACATCGTTTGGGTTACGCTAATATGAGATGCACCCTGTTCGGGTCACCCCTAGCATGACAGCTACCCCGTTTTGGATCACCCTAACATGAGAGGCACCTCGTTTCATAACTAAAGTACCCCGTTTTTACAGCCTTACGACATAGGTTCACCCCGTTTCATAAATTCAACAGCGTTTTATGTCGATGTATGCTTGTCATTGCCAGCCTAACAATAAGCTCCTCACTTCATTGGAAATAG
The DNA here is from genome assembly GCA_014805365.1 of Koerneria luziae. Taxonomy (NCBI): domain Eukaryota; kingdom Metazoa; phylum Nematoda; class Chromadorea; order Rhabditida; family Neodiplogasteridae; genus Koerneria; species Koerneria luziae. The sequence goes on from JACMIJ010001820.1 coordinate 9,861, forward strand.
TAGAGAAATGCACCGCTTGTTTGCGGCTTTACAATTAGCATAACTGATAAAAAGACATAAGTAACTGAACAATTTTTTTATTGGTTCGTAGTTCTCACGATTGAAACACTTTTACAGCGTTTTGTACAAATTTCCGATTATTGTTATATATTCACACATTTGTAAATGAATTACAAGCTTAGGAGAATTGTTTCCCAAGCTGACGAAACGTCATGAAACAGCAAAAAGAAGAAAACAAAACACGTTAGCAAACTTGTGCATTGAGAAGAGCGACAAAAATAGGATTTGAAAACAAAGCAACAGTCTAGAGTCTAATAGAGACTAGTCCAGCGTCTAGTCCAGAGTCTAGCCGAGGTCTAGCCCTATCTGGAGTACACCGATATTAGTGCAGAACGAATACACACAAGAAATGTGTGGACCAGGGTCGATCTCTTGACCATCTCCGTGCTAGACCAAGCGTTCAACCAATGCGCTACGCCTCACTTTCAAATAGACCGGAGAAATAAAAAGAATATTACTTGCAGATGATGCTGACGATGGGGACTCTGATGGCGTTCTGGGTCGGCCTCGTGATCATACTGTTCGTGGTGGGACTGATCGTGTGCGATTATCGATTACGCGCTCTCGCCATCATGGCGGTCGGCACCGCCCTCTCGTGGTAAGCAGACATATTCCTGATTTGTGACTAACGTACTGGATGTCGAAATTTTTTTAGTTGAATACACTCCAGAAGCTTCAAATTTCCATAGAAACATTTCACAGGATGTTGAAATAACTGTGATTGGTCACAGTGTAGATTTTATGTGGTGGTAAGGTTACATCATATCCACACTGTGACCAATCACAGTTATTTCAATATCTTGTGAAATGTTTCAAAGGAGATTTGGACCTCCTGGAGTGTTTCCAGTTCAAAACTTCCGACAACCTGTACGTTAGTCACAAATCAGGAATATGTCTGCGTACGGTACAAATGGCGTTCCAGACTCGACATATCCTGTACGAATATTCAAGTGTTGGTGCACATTCAACCCTTATTGTTATATGATCCAACGAAAAAGTTCGTAGTGCATTCCTTGCATGTGTGCGCTGAATAGCAGAGACAGTAGCACAAAAGAGACTTGTTTGCCGGGATTCACAGTTGGCTAACAATAAGATGCAGTCCTGTGAATGAAATACACACACGCGAACATGTGAGACGAGGTTTGGGTGGGAGATCTAAGAAAACCCTCACAAGGTGCTCTTCCTGGCACAGCCCTGAG
>JACMIJ010001821.1:0-11113 GCA_014805365.1 Koerneria luziae
ACCGCCCGGCAACCGGCCGGTGGAAATGCGAATACCGCCGGTGGAGGCACGGCGATTGCGCAAGCAGCCGCTGGCGCGGGAACCGCGATGGCGCAAGCGGCCGTGGCAGCAGCGCACTTTGGCTTACCGTGGTCCAACGATTTTGACGATGTTAATGAGATGTTCCGTAAGTTTATTTTAGTCATTTTTGTATCGTTGAATTATGTTTGGCACTTCGAATTGTAAGACAATGCATAGCACCGCTTGCAGGGCGCCGAAATTATAAAATTGCCCATTTACAGCCCTTTTTTGGATTCCTCTAGGTCTACAATGGATCACTACCCCAAAGGCGCTGTAAAATACTGTTTCTAAACTTTACAATTTACAACGGAAAATTTTATTGTCCATAGTGAAGAAACACTAACCTACACGTTTCAAGCAATTCTTATATTATCACTGAAAATCGGCATTATGATGCAAATAATGTACCCAATCACTCAAGAAGCGCATAACTTTCCATCGTTCTTACCATTTTTGTTAGCTAAGCGATTGTGCGGAAGAATCTGTTACCGTTTTCAGATGGGAGCTACTTTTTTTGCTTGCTTTGTTCTCGCCATGCATTTTACAACAAAATTTTAGAAAGAAACTTTCATTTGCATTTTCAGGAATGATGAACCTTGAGAGGCTGCCTGCCTCGTTCACGAATGCACCAGATCTGTCGAGATTTCGCGCATTCCAGGTTTGTTGGGCTTTGTTTGGTTTTCTGATAATTGGCTTGTTAGGAACATATTTTACTGTTATCATGTCAACTATATGAGGTGCTAAATTCGTTTTTCTAGTTTTGGGTATTTGAATTTCATTATTTACCATTGGGAATGAATATGTACCGTTCCTGAAGGAAGCTTTAGTTCGGTGGCGAAATCTCTACTTACGGATAGTTGTGCAATAGTGACTATTTGAAAATTATCTTGTATGGGTGCCAGTTTTTCTGTTTGATACCATTAGAAAGGTGTTCATTGTTAGTGTTTTAATATAAATATTACAACTAATAAAAATGTTTTTACACTGTTTCGTGCAGTTGCAGCCATTGGCGAATGCGATGCACTCATCGCGACTTGGACGAGGCGGACTGGGTGGTCCGACGTATAGTCAAGTCACATCTGGCGGTACGTCTTTAATATAATATTATTATTATAACAGTGTTTACAAAAGAATTACAGTGTTTGTTACTTGTAAGATTGATATTACTGTAGTTTAGAATGGTTTGGTAGTGTTCATTGGAGTAGTTTGTTGTTAGTGAGAAACTTACAAGTGATCAATTGTCGTTATGCGAATAGTGTGTGCTGTGTAGCGGAAACGCTGGTAATGATTTGTACTGTGCTAGTTCGGTAGTTGCGGACAATGAGGTAGAAGCTTAGTGTGTGTTCAGATTTGTTCTCATTGTCAGTTTGTATCATACAAATTGTATGTTACCTCAGTTATACTTGCTTTTCGAAGTTTATTAGTTAATGCTAAGTCCTTGTTCTTTATTATGTTGCATCTATTATTGTTTTGTTGTACCATGTCGCATTTCAGTAGTTGGCGCCCCAGGCGCGTCCGAATACGCGGCGCCGCGTTCCGCGCGTCCACCGGCGTCTCTGATGGTGAATGTGGTGAGGGCGGTCGGCACGCGGTCGGTGTACCCGTCTGTATATGATGACAGCCGAAGGAGATTGCCCATCCAGCCGGATGTACTGTCGGAGGATGATACTCAGGTAAGACATAATGTATTGCGAATATTGTGAACAGATACCTACATATTGCCATTATGCCACATAAATCATACGGTATTTTGTAGGACACGGGAAGTGATGGCTCGGGTGCGCATTTCCTCTCTGCAGAGGAGGGTTCGGCTGACGAGGGCACGAAAAGGAGAGGTATAACAACATTTTAATGCTATAATTCGTATTGTTTTTTTTTGTTTTTGGAGAAGGCTTGATTTATGTTTCAGTTATGCTATTAGTAATAGTAGGTAAGATCAAGCTTGTTGAAGTTGTGCACTGTTAGATACGTTCGTCTTATACTTTTTTAAAGGTTATTTAGCACTTCATTGAATAAAGTAGAGGTAGAATGAGGAAGATCTAAACGAATTGCTCTTATTCAGTGTCATCGGAATTGCCCGAACTGAAGAGTCCTGAACCGGAGGAAGAATTGTCCGATAGCGAATTCGAGTTTGACGATGAACCACAATCTGAACAGGTATTGTTCTTTTTATGGTTATTATTTTTTTTAATTATATTATAGTACACATTTTATGGTACTATTCAAAACACACCGTTGTTAGCCTGTTTCTCGCCGTACACGATAGTATCAAGGAGGAGTTTGCAATTTTTTCCTCCTTGAAGATTCTCGAATCAATTTATGTTACGCCATGCCGAATGTGAATCGTTGGAAGAATCTTCGAGAAGTAGATTTTTAAGACAGGCCTTGTTTGATTCAAGTTGTCTGACAGAATTTAACCATGGTCTCATGTTTCAGCACCAGCCACAATACTATTATTCATGATAGTGTAACATGTCGCTTTTTTTTGTTACTCGAAGGACATACCGTAATCCGTTCAAATCCGCATTTCGTGTCAGGAGTCGTCCGAAGAGGAAACACTGAAGGAGGTCGAAACGACGGTCGCCGAAGGGGATGTTCTCATCACCGAAGATGAGGCTATCAATCTGGAGAAGGCAAATGATCCGTTTGCTGGCAAAAGGCCAAATCCTCTCAAGGGTACGGTATCTTTGCGGGTTTTTGTGTAGTGTGAAACTGATAAGTTGTTTGGTACGCAAACAACATACTGAGTTGTTTGCTGTTAGGCTCTTGAAATGTTTTTTTAAAAAAGTCTTATTGTTAGCAATAAGGTTGAAAAAGTTGCCCTTATTCCGATATAGCCCTAATTACTTCAGAATAAGTCGGTCACTAGCATAGAAAACGTGGTAATGTATGAGTACGTTCAGATAAACATTTTCTATTTATTCTATCCTAAGACAGTGAGGTGTTCATTTTTTGTTTTATGCATAAACATGTATTGTATTATTTTTTAATGTTTTTTTTCGTAATTTATCTCAAGCATACATTTCAGCATTGCGGGCGAACACGTCGGACACGGAGTGGAAGGCGATTCGGAATCTGCTCCGGGGAGAGGGAGATATGGATGATGGAGAGCCGGAGGGCATGATCGACGATTCCAGAAGGTATTCAGTGAACTTGTGTTGTTTTATTATGTTATGCGCAGAAATGTGTAATACTTGTATCCATTATGTCAGGGGGTAGCATGTGCTTGTTTAGTAGCAGTAGAAACACTATTGTGATTGATTAAGATGTTCGTTTTCTCTGACAAGAAGGTTGATCAATATATAGCTTTGAAATACGCTAACTGATGTTTTTAATAATAGGGGTTTTATGAAATAGTACGCAGAAGTTTTTCATTTTTTTTGCTTCGTCTCTTTTCTACCGTAGAAGCTGTACAATTCTTGCGAACTTTTTTTTATAGACATTTATTTGATGAATGAATAACGTAGTTACGGGGGTATTGTTTTTGTAAGTGCAAAACAGTAACACTTATAGGCGTTTGTAGTGTGGGATATTGTATAGTTTGGGATACCCATGCGACATGATGTTGAGGTCTGATCATCCTATCTTTCAGGGCGACAACATCGGGAGCAGATGACGACGACCAAGAGAAGCAGGTGCGTGCAATACGTGAAATTTTTTTATACAGTTTTGTTATGAGGTTTTGGAGATTTCTCAATGATATGAATTTGGTTCTCATTAACAAGTACCCCTATCCCAATAAATTACAATTAGTTCACCGCAGGCCTTGATTTGTGAGAACTTTACTTTGCTATACTATACAATTACCAAGGTTTTTAACGTCACAACAAACGTTTCCTTGTGCAGGTCTGGCTGACACTGGAACTGGACACGAGTGGTCTGGCATTCGCGAACGAGAGCTACTGGAAGGACAAGCGGTTCCTCAAGAACCGCCGGAGTATGCAGCGGAAGACGTATGATGGGGAGGACCCGTTCATGCTCCAGAAGGCCGCCGTCGCTGCTGCCATCGTCAGGACGGCGTCCGGTGGACAGGTACGGTAGTATTGTAGTCTACGCGGAGCGTGTTAGCATGAAACAGACATATTCCTGACTTGTGACTAACGTACAGGATGTTTAAAAAATTTGTACTGGGATCCTTCAGGAGGTCCAATATTTCAACGGAAACATTTCACACGATGTTGAAGTAACTGTGATTTTTCACAGTATAGACATTGTATGGCTAGAAGCCATGAGCCCGTTATGTAAATTTGCTCGCTTGACGGTATCAGTTTGTGTACTGTTATCTAGAGTACAATACTACCTAGTCGTTAGACTGTAGTCATGACCGTGACATGTCGACATCCTCCGGAAGGCTTTACTTTTGTTTTTTTACAGATTCCGAACTGCCGCGAGTACGATCGCCGCGGTCGCGTCGCGCGGAAGACGCTCCAGATGTTCGATTTCAAGAACTTCAACGACGTCGATGTGGAGGCGCATTCCGAGAGCGATATTACCAAGTTTGAGGTACGGTAGGGCGAGGAGGGTACGGTAGAGCGAGAAGGGTACAGTAGGGCACACTTGTATGGTGTATTTTGCCGGGCACTTGCAATGAGAGAAAAAATAGGAAAGTGTGCTATGAAAAAAAAGCTTGCTACAAACTTTTCCCTTAACCATGCTTGTATTCGTCTACGTGGGGAAAACATTATGACAATGTTTCAACAGAAACAATTGTCACAAGTTTAATTTCGGAGCGGCATTTGTTAGCTGGAGGTTCGTGTTAAGCCTTCCAGCTGTTTCTGCCCCGTATCACCCTTCAAATGTAATGAAATCTGTTTACTGTTTCAAGCATTTTTGAAATTGCTGTATAAAAATGAGGGTCATTGTTACTTTATTGAATCCCAAAGCGTTATATATAATACAACTTTTCAACAGTGTGTCTGTGTGTGTGTAATTAACACATTTTTAGTTTTGTTTATTATATTTTCTCCGTTCAGGACCTTCTGGAGGCCTCTCGTCGGTTGGAGTCCCGGAACGAGCAGGGGACGTCGTCTGAGAAAGTCGAAGGAGCTGCACCCGAAACACCGCCCGTGTTGCCCAAAGTGGACAGGTATCGTAGCCGTTTGTTGTATGCTATGATTGGTGAATTCATCGCTCACTCAGTTGTTGAATATACTATAACCGGAAAATTAGCCATAATTGCTTTTTTATTTGCCATAAGTTATTGCTTTTTGCTTTTTACCAGTTGCAAGCTTTTACCATTGTCCCCTTTTACCACATTGAGGCTTCAAAGATGTGACTTCGTCTATGGGGTTAACATGCCTACCACACTGTGCTAGTTTAGATAGGTTGTTGTTTGCTAGAGATGTGGTGGTTACGGTAGTAATTGTTCAGAGTTACCGTAATCCTTTTCAGCGACGACGAGTTCTCGGAGGACGAGGACGACAACAGCATCTACCGACGATTGGACTATACGATATTCTCGGATTGGAATCAACGGACATGACGTGTCGCGTTACATAATAGCAAACAATATAATATATAAAGTATATAGTATACGTGTATGTACAATGCAAGCAATGCAGAGGAACTTGTAGTGTGGGAAAATGTGGAAAAGGATCAAAAAGCGCAAGAATCTTCTATGGGCCAAAAAACGGATGCACATGGACAACCAAAGATGGGCGAAGTTCGTCACAGAATGGTACAACCACCTGGCCGATCGAGCGCCACACATGGACAAGGACGTTCCTGGTCACCCCGCGTGTGGTTGCTTGTCTGAGCACCCCGCAAATCGACCGCAAGATATATTGTGAGTATCACCTTGTATACATGTTTCTGTATGGATCACCCCGCATTTCATCAACAGGAACGCGTCCATGTATGTCGAGCACCCTCCAACGCGCTGGAGAGACGAGGTGACAAGAATCGTCGACAGCAGATGGACTTCGGCGAGTGACCGCGACTACAAAGAAGCCACCATATCCCGATGATATGAATGTAGAATAAAGATTGTGAAGATTGATCAAACCCCTCTCTCCCTCAACACCTCAACAACAAATACTCGGACATGCCGTATTGTCTACCTAACTATGTAACGAGATGGGAGTATTGTTCGAAGAATGTATTATAGTTTTCATGTCCGAACAATAAGGTTTTTAAGGTTTATTGGGGAGGAGGAATTGCTGGGCATAAAACAATGTTCTACTGTTGAAGTCTTGCTTTGATGATTGAGAGTTTTGTATATTTGTCTTATTGTTAGGCAACACTGTTACTTATCGGAACATTGAGAGACATGTATGTACATAGGGATATTTGTGTTATGAAGCGTCATTGTGCCTTGTATGAACGGTTTGAAGTGCACTGGTCAGATATTGCAGTGAAATGCCTGGTTTTACTAAACTTTTTTTTTACTAGACTATGGGTAGCTCAAAAAGTGAGAACTAAATTTTTTATGGGTTTGGATATTTGTGCACTTTAGGAAGAAGTGTTAGGTTTTTTCACAACGCTCACCCTCATAGGCTTCTCAACATGCATAGCACAAAAAGTTGTACTGACAATGAGAACCCACGTTTTTATGAAGATCATAAGAACAGCTCTGAGAACGAAAAAAACAGCTTATGTACAAAGGTTAATCCATTATGATGACTGATATTACATTAGTCGCCATACATTAATCAAGGACATGCATGATAAATTTTTATAAAACGAACAAACAGATCAAATAACGATGGATTATTGTGGGTTTTTGTTCAAAGAATAGTTGTTCCTTTCGTTTCGAGACCAATGAATGTTTTCAAAGAGCAGGCAATTTGATTATCATATGAAGAGATGAAGCTGAACATGGAAATGGAACCATCTGGAAGCTGACAATGGAGGTTGAACGAGGTGATCATGGAACGTAAACAGTTTCGGGGACCGATTCGACAGTTCAATCATGCTTATGCTTTCCGTCGAATGGATACATTACATAATCTGTTCAGAATGCGACCGGGTGGTTGTATAAAATGCGTCCATCGAGCAAGGTGAGCATGTGGCTTCTGTGTATTTTCGAACTTTACAGTTCCAGAATGCTTCCTTATGTTATGTATTGTTAGATTCTAAACTTTATTTTGCCTCCTTACTGTACTTTGTTGTTAGCAGCCGGTTTAGGATGGCTGTAGGCAGTATCAGTAGCAGCTACGATACTCCTAGCAGCATTGCTGTTTTACCAACCAGTTATTATTGTCTTATGCTTATGTGCAATAATATGCTAAGATGAAAAGCGAATGACATGTCATATTGTTAGGGACGGTGATTGTCTACTGTTTAAGAGAGAAAAATGACATGTCGTATCATCAGGAATGGTGATTGTCTTCTGCTATGAGAAAAAATGACATATCATACTGTCAGAGATGGTGATTGCCTGCTGTCTAAGAGATGAAATGACATATCATATTGTCAGGGATGATGATTGTCTATCTTTTGCTGATTGGATTGGGAGGAATCGTCGGTTCTCCTCACACGAGACAGACGGGTGCCGTCGATTCGGACTTCCCAACCACCATTCGATACGTCGACGATGAGGCGGTTTCGATCAAGCAGCGACTGTCGAATGCCCTCGGGCTGTCAGTGGATCACATCGAGGAGACACAACGGGTACTCGGAGAACTGGCGAAGAAGTCCGGAGCCACGATGAAGCTGGCGAAGAAACCGAGTAATGGGGCGAATACGGTAAGTATAAAGTGTATGTTGCACATACTGTATATTACATAGATAAATGTAATGGCTATGTCGTATAGTTATCACAGAGGATGCTAGTTCACCTATACAGAACTCACGCTACCCTTGAAGACTCATGACTTTTCCTTGTGGTGGTGACTTGAAGTGCTACCCAGTCGGAGCGGAATCATGACTTCCTTGTCCAGAAGATGGTCAAATGAGGACCCTTGGCATTTTGTTCAAGACAATGGCCGGGAGAGCGTAGAATGCCATGATGGCTACTGTAATACACTGACAATGAGGTAACTGATCACATTCTCGATTCTCGTGTGCTCCAGTAGCGCACACGAGAATCGAGAATGTGATCAGTAACCGTAATGGCAACGCAATATTGCAGAAAAAATATGGTCCTCCTGTTTTCCCCTTGTTGTTAGCATGACATACCGTAATCTACTGTAATCCGCTGTTTCAGAGGAAAGTTGAGAGACACCCGGCGGATGAACAAACTTCGCTTGTCACGTTGAACAAGAAGCTGCAACCGTATCTCTATGGGGTATCTAACCAGAATAAGAACATTACTGTACATGAAGTGGAAACTGTATCGTTTTAGACCTGGGCGTCCAAGGTTACCCGATTGGGCTTGACGTCCTGTGTCTTGAAGAATGAACATTATGACTTTTTTTTCCGTTTTTTTTCTGTGTTATGTATCGTGTGGACTAGAAAAAAGAAGAAAATGTACGCCCTTCTACCATCTTTATTTCTGTAAAACTTTAGGAGGGAGAACGTTACAGAGATGGTCCAATCAATTGTCCAAATTGCGAATGTTCCACTGTTCACTGCACGTACTGCACTAATTATAGCTTTATTGTTAGCCATCTGATAGCACTCAGGAAATAGCAGCGCATAGCATACAAGTAGTTATGCTAAGGCATAGAAGCACAAAGTGAGTAGTTTTGCGAATGTACATATCCGGGAAGAGATTAGCCGGTCAGACGCTAAAGACCGAAACCGGCTAATCTCACTTACTAACAATAAGTAGCTAAAACTATTATATCTAACACACTATTTTTCTTTACTTACACTCATACTAAAAAAACTTCACTTTAATATTTTAATATGTCCAATAGACAACTCATTATCAGCGTTTCTCCTTGCGGGTAGTCCTGACAATGAGAAGGCCAGGACGTTGCGGGGCTATTATGCCTTTGCCTTGTCAGCGTTCCTGTAACCTGTGACCATCTTTTCAGGGTGATATTCTGGTGAGCGCGAGTCATCTGAATCGACTGAAGGCTCGTTTGTCCGATTCGAAGAGGACGAAGAGGGGAGCGGCGTTGATCAACGTTACCCTCTGGGATAAGACCAAACCGATCGGATACAAGTTTGATGATACACTTGCTAATGGTTAGCGAATACAATCTAATCAATAAACAAAATTAGCAATGAACTACGGAAAGGTGAACAAATGTCTAACAATAAGCTGTAGTGATAATAATTAATTGATTACTCTAATCCCGATTCAAAGCAGTAGTTGTGCACAAAGACATAATCATATAACTGGCATGATACACAAAGGTGTTTGTTTTGTAGATGTGGAAGAACTGGCAACGAGAAAATGCACTGCTCCGCTTGTTTTGCTTACAATTAGTAGATTATTATATTATACAATACACTTATTGTTAGGTATCTCGCATCTTATTCTTAGACCTAACTTGTTGTTAACATATATTGTTTTTTACAGATACGGCAACGCAAACCGCTGTCAAACAAGCAGTTGCGAATTTTGAGGCGAACACCTGCTTGAAATTCACGAACGATACAACTGTACCGGCTGGGGTATGAAAAATTTATTTTCATTCTTTGCCTTTATTAGCAATAAGCAGCTTCTTGTGGAATTTTGCGAATCTTATTGTAAGGTTTACAGTCATGAGATCAAACGCTTGCACACATTTATGTTCTATTTGCGGGCTATTAGATATGTCTGTTTCCTGGTCTCAAATAGCTATGCAGATACATATCGTATCCTAGTTGTCCTATCATATCCTACTGTATCCTACACATATCCTAGTTTCCTGTTAGCATAAAGCCAAAGAAAAGGTTGATTGTTTTTGCAGCTGATATTCACGCAAGGCCAAGGTTGCTACAGTTCTCTTGGTCAGACAGGAGCAGCCATCTGGCAGTACATCTCCCTCGGCGTTGGTTGCGGATATGTATGTGAAGATTTTTAGAATTATATTTTAAAATATTTTTGTTACCATCACGATCCTATTATTAGCAAAGTGTTTCACCGCCGAAACGATTTATTGTACACCTTCTTAGCGTAAGAACAGAATCTGAAATCTTGCTGTTTCTGTTGTTTGTAACCTGCTGTTTCTTACAAGTAGTACATACATACACTACAGCGCTACTACATTAAATTGCAAATTTATAGGGTAAGCAGTAATACAAAGTAACGCACTAATGAAAGTGAGCTATGGAAAGTGTTGGTGTTATTCTAGGAAAGTTCTCAAGAGATCATGTTTAGACTCCGACAGCAATGCACGAAATGACGCACGCTCTGGGACAAGACCACACGCAGACGCAGTCGGATCGTGATAAGTACGTGCACTACTATATGGAACGTTATTACTTTTTAAATTTTAAAAAAATATATATACATATACAAACAACGTAAGAAATATATTTTATTACGATTCTAATAATCCACTAATTGTAAGAATACAGCGTTTCGCCTACTTGTATTGTTCCATTCAGCTATGTTGTAATCAATCAACAAAACATTGACGGCGATTACTTGCACAACTATCAGAAGGTAATTAGTTTTATGTTTTTGAGTTTGTGATATATTATTTTGATGAATGGGGGGTTGCACAACTGCTTATTTCTTTACTCATTATCATGAAAAATAATAAGGGTGTCAAAAAGTGCGTGAACATTACAGTTGAAGTTACCTTAACATGTTTCTTTACGGTTTGAACAAAATTCTTGTATCACGATTTAGTAGTCAGGGGAAGTAAACAAAGTCGGAAAAAGTAATAATGTTATTATAGCACGCTGACAACGAGGACTGGAACTTCTTCCTGCCGTATGATTACGGAAGTGTGATGCACTATGGACCGTGTCAGTTCATTCAGAGCAACAATTCCATATGCGCCCAAAATCATTTGAAAAACCATAACTTGTACCTTAAGCTAAATATTAACTTTATTTTTAGCACTAACCTTAAGTTATGTTCGATTTAAGATCAAAAACCATAGTTTATTCGGGAAAAGTGGGGCTGCGCGATGAAAGCTTCTGATTTGGCATGCGGGTTCAATAACATCAAAAGAAAAGACAATACCTTGACTATACGATTTGGCTTTGCATCTTCATGATGCAATAA